>JAQJVL010000967.1:0-303857 GCA_035578905.1 Stictocephala bisonia | reverse complement strand
CCATTCTTAATTATTGATTTTGTTTTTTAACACAGTCAGACAGATAGACACTGAAAAGAATAGAATTCAATAACCTTTATCTTCAATTTTCTGCTCTAAATTAGGTTTAGAATCTGAAAATATATATATCCAGGAAACCTTTTTAGTTACACATGTGTATTTACACAACAATAAGAGCTTGAAAAAAGTGTATACTTAACTATTATTTATAAACACTTATTCAGTAAATTAAATTGTTTATAATTCTAACAGTTACGATTAAAAATAAACTTAATAACGTTACCTAAGAATCTTCTTTATCATATTTATTTTAAAGTTTAAACTTATTACAACCTAAGATATATTTTTGTATTTATGCTATAATACACTTTATTAATTCAGTAGTGATTAGCACTTACCAACTAATAAAATTGAACCAACTTGTAAACCACCACCTAAAACAAAAATTTAAATTGAAAAATATTAATTTTATATGGTCTAATCTTTAAAAAATCAATAAAACATAGAAACATACATCTACAGTGTGTTCAGACAAAATGTTTCAATAATTTGGGATATTACTGTAACGGTATGCATTAAAATAAACAAAAAAGTTCATATCAAGTTATGTCCTAAAACCATTAGCTTTCCATATATTTGTCTGTACGTTTTTAAGCTCAACAATGTTTGTTTGAACAAATTTACGTTGTTACCAAAATAAATCATGGGGAACTAACCAAGTTGGATCAATCACGAAGACAATCCACATTGATCAAGGGGCCTAGCCAAGTTAATCCAGAAGGGTTGACCAAATTGTGTACTGGGGGCTACTTAAGATGAAAACGGGATATTACCCAAGTTGATCGTAAGGGGCAACACAAAATATTCACCGGGGGGGGGGGGCTACCTAAATTAATGATGGGTGGTAACCCGAGATGATCACGAGGACTACCCACCTTGATCACAACGACTACCTATGTGGATAACGGGTGCCAACCCAGTTGACCAAGCAGCTACCCAAGATCACCGGTGATTACCCTAGTTGATTCCAAGGAGCTTCCCAACTTGATCACAGGGAGCTCCCCATGCTGATGACAGGGAATACCTGAGTTGATAACGGGTGGCTACCCAAGTTGACTATAGGGCTACTTAACACCTTTAATGCGGACTACGTTAATTTACGTATCTTTCCTACTTCAAATGCATTGGTTTAGCTATTGTCGGAAAACTTTGTGTTACTTGCCGCTTGTTGTGCCAGTTTTTGTGTTCAAGAGTCGTTAGTTTTCTGTTCCTGCCATTTTTGTAGGAAGAGTGACTGTACTAAGTGATAGTATTTTGTGGTTCTAACCACAAAATGGCTAAAGCCATTATGGTGCACAATTATGTAGCCTTTCAGCATTCAATGTGTTAAGAAGATTGCCGATGATTACCCAAGTTGATCACAGGGGGCTTCTCAAGTTGGTCAAAGTTGGCTAACGGGAGCTATTCATTATTCATTTCTAAGACGTCAATCGTAGAGATATGGGCAAATATGAGAAGTAGATGAGTGTAGATGAACAAGTGTAGTCATTGTTACTATCTGAGTTTGACTTCGCTCAGAAAGGACTATTCATAATTAGTCCAATAGCCAGGGCAACTATGGACTAGTATGACGCTAGCGCTTCTAATGGCAGGAGCATACAACACACCTCAATACAGTTGTTTTGAATTATTTTTTGCAAATAAGTGGAATAATATTAAAAGAATAAGGGCTATGGTAGGTTATTTTTGAGATTTACGAATAACAGCTGAGAATGTAAATAATACACTTATTTGCAAAAAATAATTCAAAACAACGGTATTGAGGTGTGTTGTATGCTCCTGCCATTAGAAGCGCTAGCGTTATACTAGTCCCACAGGAATTAAATGGGAGTATCACTTCTGGGTGTTTATACTGTGGTTGAGTTGAGAATGAAATGTTAACAAGTTTAGTATAATTTTATGCTTATTTATTACAAATTATTAAGATATGAAAATGGCGATGAGGGATAAAAGAACAGAAATTGATTTGAAACATTTAAAGCAGCAGAGGAATAATCAAAGCGCAAATTACAAGATCACTACATGTTTTACAAACTAAAAGTACATCAGCCTTTGATGATTCTGGCAGATTATCAGTCACTGAACATATATGGAAAATGTTTTTAAAAAATAAATGACAAAATCTTTAGAAGCACTACAGATGAAAACGAATTGTAAAAAGAAGTAGATTACAGGTATGAAGTTGAACTGTATCTCAGTACAATGGCTTAGTTACATTCCTTTCTTACACCTGTACAACCGACTGAAGTAGGTCTAAGTAGTCCCACAACTAATTCAATCAACAGCTCTGTATCAAATACGCCTAATGTTAACTTTACACCTTACGAAAAAAATATCCTCGGTCTGTCAATCCACCCAAGCACATTGTTTTCAACACTTATCGTTCTTTTTCTCTGTTTTCTATTTTTCAATTATTTTGTTGTAGTTATTATTGTATTATAAATTAGAGAAACTGTTAAAAGTCTCAACTAAAATGTTGAAAATGTTACGGTATATATTTGTACTCTTCATTATAATTGTACATCTACAATAAAATAGCATTAAATATTATAATTTTAACTTTAGATATAAATTTATATATTTTGTATGTTCCTTTATGTTTCTAAAACATTAACTTCACATTTCATAAAAATTATTTTTTTAAATATTGCATCTGTACAATATTGCACAACTTGCAATATTGTATCTGTACAATATTGCCAAACTTAATGAATGAAATAAGGGTATTACACTTTTTTTCTAAACATATATAAATGTAAGGGTCAAAATAAAGTAGCAAATACAAATAAAAGAAGAATTTGTAGCTTTAATAAGGACAGTTTACTAAACAATTTTATTTAGTTAATAAGAATCAAAGTGTTGGACATTTCAGGAGAAAACTAAACATCATAAATTCCATTAGTAATAAAGATTTTGAATAGTAAAAAATACAGCAACAAGCAGCACAGTATTTAAGAATTTGACTAAGAAGGACTGGTGTTTAGTTATAGGCGGATGTAATAATATTTCTAAAAATTGTTTATATGATAAAAGACTAACCAAAATTTGGTTTATGAACTATATAGAAACAAAATTAAGTAAATTTACACATACAAACCTCCTGTTATCAACCATACCATATAGATATGACCTGAGAGAAGACACCAGAGAAAACAGACTGATAAAAATGATAAACACTCAAATTAGAAATTTTGCTCATCAATACAGACACATATTTCTACTTGACCTTTATCTCCTGGAAAGGCGTTACCATACCTTTCATGGCTTGCACATCTCGAGAAGAGGAAAGAAACAAGTATCAAGACTTCTTAGAGAGCTGATTGAGGAACTACGCCTCATATTACCTTTGATGCCACTTCAAGAATTTCCTCCACTCCCGACTCCCAGAACAGCTATTATCGACAGGGTACAGAGTGATATCGGACTGGTAAAGGATTTACCTGAAGAGACAGTCATTCCCCAGGAGACTAATCAAATAGTGAACCAGCAAATCACGACCAGTCTAGAATTACCATACTTCGTAGATGATCTAGAGACCAGTCAAAATGAAAACCTGTGTGATTTAAACTTCTCTCCGACAATCTGCCCCAATCCAACCTAAGTACTCATAATTTAGATAAATTGATAAATAAGGCACAGAACTTAAAAGAACTAAACAATATAGTTGGCAAATCTAATAATTCAGTTTCAAATTTTCATCAAAATATCCAACATTTAGATTCTCGCAAAGAATCATTAGAAATCATATTAGAAGAAATTAAGTACCAAATATTATTGTATTAACTAAGATTAATATGAAAAGCTATGAAATAGAAAGATTCAACATAAGTAAATATGTTGTAACCGCAAAATATAGTAGAACCAGTGCCTCGGGAGGTGGAGTATTGATCTTGTCGGAGTGTGGTTTAAAAGCCAAAGAGTTGTTTTTAGCTAAGTATAATATAGACAAATTTTGTTTTATAATAGCTGAAATATACAGAAAACCACAACTTCAAAATATTGAATTTTTTTATAGATTAGATAGATTAATAGAAATCTTGATTTCATTGAAAGAAGGATATGATATCATTATTGTAGGGGATTTAAATATCAATGTACTAAATTCAACTCCTGAAGTTATATTGTTAAAGAATATTCTAAAGAATTACGGATTCCATTAGTTAGTTGATTTTCCGACTAGAGTTACTTTTACAACATCAACTGCGATAGATAATATTTTGACTAATTTAGACAAATCAAAAACAAATGTTACAGGAATTATAACTGCACTATCAGATCATGATGGTCAGATTTTAGAATTAAGCTTACCCCCTGGAACTAAAAGAAAAGAAAATAATTATCAATATGTAGAATGTAGGAACTTTTCAGAAAATAATATGAAAGTGTTCAACAACCTTCTGTCAAATGAAAATTGGTTACCTGTGTTTTTTTTTGCTAATATGGAAAATAAGTTTGATACTTTTAATAACATTTCCTAATATTATTTTAATTTAGTCTTTCCAAAAAAATTATAAAAAATATACAAAAAGAAATATAGCTGGATAAATAAGGAACTAACTGTAGAAAAAGATGAAATTATAAAATTAACTCAGTATGCAAAACAAAATAGAAATATTGATTTACTGAAATTATCTAAAATGAGGTACAAAAATTATAAAAATAAAGTGATACAGATAAAAAAATTATTCTATGGTGACAAAATTAGAAATGCAGTAAATATTAACAAAGAATCTTGGGAAATAATAAATTCAGAAGCTGGTAAAACTGTAAATAGTAAGACTAACAAAGGTTTTTAAAAGTGATGTTAAAATAATTTCGGATTCAATGAAAACGGTATATCGGATAGTTTTAATAGGTATTTTATCAGTGCCATAGAGAAGATAGTACAAGAACAATCCACAAATGCCCAGTCAGTACACAGTTTTAAAAATTATATACATCCAAATGCAACAGTAAAACATTTTAACTATTATCAAGTAAATGAAAAAGAAATAAATAAAATTATAATGTCCTTGAAAAATAAATGATCCTGTGGCTATGATAAAGTCCCTCTAAAATTAATTTAGTATGTCAGGCCATCTTTGTTGAAACCTTCAGTTCATGTAATAAATAGTTCATTTATTACAGGGACTTTTCCTGACCCCCTTAAAGTTTCAAGGGTGGTTTCAATTTTTAAGAAAGGAGAGAAATCAGAAATTGCCAACTATCGTCCTGTATCAATTTTACCTTCCATATCAAAAATTTATGAACGAGTAATGTACAATAGGTTAGTAGAACAATTACAAAAAAAATTTATTTCATGAACAACAACATGGTTTTCGACAAGGTAAATCAACTACTACAGCCTTATTACATTTTTCAAAAAGAATAATTGATTCAATAGATGAGGGTGAAAAAGTGATGGGTATTTTCATGGATATGTCAAAAGCTTTTGACAGCATTTCTCACTCACTTCTTTTAAACAAACTTAAACTCATGGGGATTTCAGGAGTTTAGAATGGTTTCACTCCTACCTTTCTAACAGAACTCAATACGTTGAGACTGTTTATAATATGAAAAATAAAGTCTTGAAATGTAAGTCAAAAACTTTACCTATTAAATATGGGGTACCTCAGGGGTCAATTCTTGGCCCTTTACTTTTTTTGTGTTATATCCAAGGTATGCCTAAAACATTAAGCAATATTCATGGTACAAGAAGTAATTTGGTATTGTACGCAGATGACTCTAACCTTATAATGTCATCTAAAGATTATGAAAACCTCGAAGCAGCTTGTAAGAACCAACTGAAAGTTATAAATACCTATTTGACTGATAACAACCTTTTTTTAAATGCAAATAAATCTAATTACATTGTTTTTTTCGACCAAACAAAACAGTATAACTAATCAAATAAATATATCAATTGACGGAAATAGATTGGACCAAATAAATCACACAAAATTCTTAAGATTAGAAATAGATAGTCATCTCAGTTGGGACTTCCATGCTTCCATGTAGACAACATAGCAAAAGAAATTTGCTCAGGCTTGTATAGATTGCGGTGAATGACTTTTTTATGTAATTTGGATACATTGAAATCAATTTACCATGCTAACGTTCATTCACACATATGTTATGGCTTGCTAATCTATGGGGGGGACATCAAAAAGAAATCACGATAGAATATTGTTACTACAAAAAAAGCGTTAAGAATCATGTTGAAACTTGAGTCGCATATATCTGTAAAAAAACATTTTTTAAGTCTACAGATATTAACAGTTTATGATCAGTATTTATTAGATTGTTTGCTAATTGTAAAGAATAACATTCAAAACCTTGATTTGAGAAGTTAATTTCATTCTTACAACACTAGGAATAAAAA
Source organism: Stictocephala bisonia (assembly GCA_035578905.1). Lineage (NCBI taxonomy): Eukaryota > Metazoa > Arthropoda > Insecta > Hemiptera > Membracidae > Stictocephala > Stictocephala bisonia. The sequence goes on along the minus strand of JAQJVL010000967.1, from coordinate 297,436 downwards.
TGATTTAAATATTTCACAACATAATTTGAGTTTTTATAGAAAAAAGCAACATACATGGGATCAAAAGATTTGAATCATTTACCAATTGAATTAAAAATTATAGGGCCTACTAATGTAAAAAAATATCTATTGAAAAAGTGTATATTCATTGGAAGAATTTCTTTCCCTCATTAATATTTAGCTATGCCTTAGTATTTGCATTTGTATTTTAAGTGTTTGTTATAAACCAATTTGACTCTGTTCATGTATGTATGTACAAGATGAATAATGAATAACATCATATAATTTTATTTTTTGGTTCCTACTATCACTTATACAACCGAACTTAATCACGGGGACTAATCATGTTGATTACAGAGCTTTCTAACCACATTGAGCACGTTTGCTATTCAAGTAAACATGTATGCAAACAAACTTGCATGACGAGGCTAGTCATGTTGATCACGGTTGGCTACCCACATTGATCACGAATGATACCCAAGATGATCATGGATTATATCAATGTTAATCACGGATGCTACCCATACTGACCATGGGTGCTATCCACCTAGATCACGGATGCTACCAATGTTAATCACGGTTGGCTACCCACATTGATCACGAATGCTACCCAACTTAATCACAGGGGATGTGGATAACGGGCGCTACCCACGTTAATCACGCATACTACCAAAGTAAATTACTGATGTTACCCATGTTGATCATGGGTGGCTACCCACGTTGATCATTTATGCTAACCAACTTACGTCTCACCCCAAAGGAGGAATTATATTTTTTAAACAATTTTTTTAATATTTTTGGCGACAGTGAAGAGGTACGAGATATTCTAATTTAAATAACCCAATGTCCAATTTAAAAGTCCCTTATCCAACAGTAAAGGTCTCACCCCCAAAGGAGGAATTTATTTTTTAAACGATTTTTGAAATACGGTTTTGTCATTTTTGGTGATGATGCAGAGGTAAGAAATATTCTTAACAAAAACCAAATGTGCAATTTAAAAGTGAACTATGCAGTCCTATTCTACATGACCTCCCCTATCCAACAGTATAGGTCACACCCTAAAGGAGGAATTAGTTTTTTTTTAATTTTTGAAATACAGTATTGTCATTATTGGTAATGGTGCAGGGTAAGAGATTGTCCAATTAACTTAACAATTATCAACGTTCATTTTAGTGTAGTATGCTGTCTTGTTTAGTATAAAATGATACAATATCTCATATATTTAACAGCGTTAGTGTCACCCTTAAGGAGGAAACAGTTATTTGGATTTATTAATAACTTTTTTAAGTTTTTTTAGGTTAGGTTATTTTCTCAGTCCCTTCCCGCCAAATATTTAACGAGCCGTGATTGGTAGGTAGGTTATATGCAGATCGCTGTGATTGGTGGTTGGGTAACCGATCAGAAGAGAGGACATTTCCCAATTTTAGAGTTATCACAAGGGAACATTTCGCTTTATTTTGGGTGGAAAATTGGGCAGTATCACACAGATAGAATAAGTTAGGTTATGTTTGGTAAGATAAGTAACATGTGTATTTTTTGGGCTGAAAAATTAATTTTGTTGAAAAACAAATTACATATTCTTAATCAGCATTAAAAATCAAGTAAAATAAAAAAAATTATTGAACAATTCAAATTTTTAATCACATAAAAAACAATTTTTTTATTTTTTGGTAAAATACGATTTTTCCACGGCTAAAATTATAAACTCATATTTTACCACTTTTCCAAAAAGAAATAACCAAGTATTTTCAGAGGTGTCAATGAAGTGGATAATTACCAGCCTATATATTTGTGATCAGCATAAATACGTGTATCATGAAACAAAAACTGTTGAAATCAATTACCAAAACGTTGATTTAAAAAATTTATGTTTTTCCACGATCTCATAAAACACATTTTTCAGGGAAAAACTAATTTTCCGCTGTTCAAACCAACTTCATCAAGATATTAAACTCATTTTTACCACTCTTTCAACAAGAAATTATATTTTCAGAGGTGGAAAGAAAGTGCATAATTGCCTAAACTAGTCACAAAGCTTCGGGGCAGGCAGCTACAAAATTTGTCTAGCTTTGTCTGCAAGACATGTCACTTTCAGAATTATTTTTTTTTTTTTTTTTTTTTTTTATTATTATTAGGCTAGATTAGCAATATACTTTGAGAGAAGTAGGCACAATTGATGGTAACCAAGAAAAAAAATCTTCTTACCCAACAAAGAATCCAAAGAAGTTATCCCACATGAGAGCAATATCTGATCCTTCAATGGAATAAATTTTGTTCCAGGAATACCTATGTGTTTCCTCTCATGTTTTAATACAAAATTAACGTTCTTCACTTCACTTCCCATGAGAAACAAACAATCCCTTTCGTTTAGTTTCTTATATTCAACAAAATAAACCGAAGTTAAAGTAAAAATTGCAGATACAACTTTCACCTATCAACTAAATTCAGCTAATGTTATTCCAACTCATTTTATAGCTCAATTCGTCTGAGGCTTAAATCGCAAGTTTTACCGAGGGACTTAACCAGGCGATGCTCAGTCAGTAGACTAATTGGAGTGGGGGGAGCCGCCGAGCGAGTGTGTGCCATATGGTAAATAAAAAAAGAAAAGAAAATCATCTGAAATTTATAATATTGTTTGTAACCTGACTTAAACTTGTTATTGTTAATAGATAAAAAGTAAATAATTTGTGACAATTATTACTCATTATACGTATAATAATAAATGATACGTTTAACTTTTTTTAATTTTTTTGTTTATAGATGTATTGGTTATATCATAATTTGATTTATTAATTTATAAACAAAATAATGTGCTTATATCCAGAGAAGATTTTTCAAATAATATGCTGGTTTCATTTGAGCAATAAGAGGTTTTTAATTCAAATTATACATGAAAACTACCTTTCAGATAGGCCGTTATAATAAATTAATGTAAACTAACAAAATGCAGGGGAAAATAAATCCTACCCTCCCCTCCAATCAATTCTAGTATTATTTCCCTTACGCGCAGACCAAGTGCCTCGGTAAGCCTAGCGTATTCTTGTTTTGGTTATTTATATAAATGACAACAATGCATTTTATTTAACCAAATTATTTATGAATCTACACACTTTAGATATTGTTAATTATATGGTAACCATGATTAGAAGGGTAACTTCACAGAACATCAAAATCTTACATAGAGTACTTGGACAAAACATTAATACTAACATATATCAACACGAGTTATACAACAGGGTACGTTCAACCATAGACCTGCTATTATACCATAATATAAGGTCTATGGTTCAACGTTGTTAAGAGTTAAGACTAACTAAATTATATATAATAAAATAAAACTTCTTAACAACAAAACTAGAGGCTCATCTTTTTTTTCTTTTGAACATATTCTTCGAGTATTTTTAGTTCTTTTTAACAAAAAGTTGTTGAGTAAGGGATGGATGAGTCGATGGTGTTGGTTCATGGTTTTCCAACGCTCAGTCCAGTCAACCTCTTGGCAAGCAATTCAAGATAACCGTCCTGTTCTTAACAACAACAACAAACAGCCACCAAGGGTACATTTTTGAAGTAATCCAAACAATTGAAGGTTTATATTTACTTGGAGTAGTTTCCCTGACCAAATGGGAAAAGCTAGTTCAAAATTTAAAAGGTAATTATGATAATTTTACAAATCCAGTATCAAGACAATTGACTATTACGTTTCAACAACTTTAGAGATTTAAAAAAAAATCAGTACTAATCCTACTACTAAAACATTTTGTTTGCTGAATCCAACTTGGTCAGGAATTATTAGAAATGTTCCAGCCAGTATTAAGTAAATCAGAGTTGGTATGACCAAATATCCACTGACAACAGTACAACTATAATTGAAAATAGCTAGGAAAATTCTTCAACAAAACAAAAGAAAACGTTCAACACGAAAAAAATCTAAAAATTTCATCTAAAATAAATTTGGATAGTAGTGAACTGATATTATTAGTAGTGATGATGATACTAATGAAGATTATGACAATTTTGCCATTATTTGTTAAATAATTTTGAACCTCTTATAATCAGTCAGCAATTTTCATTCCAATCTGACAACGTTAGGAAAAAAATGTCAACACCTGGTGAGACTGGCACACATCTAATCAAAATTGAAATTTCTTATGTGAATAATCTAAAAAGTGAGAATCTTACGAGTTTTTTTCTCCCAAGAAGTATTCAAAAAAAGGCTAAATAAAAACAAAGAAGACTAGGCAGAAAATTTAAATTTAATAACAACATATTGACTGAAGTAGAGTATTGAAATTAAAAAATGTTAAAAAAGAGTCAATAAAGTTTGACAGAAAAAGAGAATAGAATTTTAAAGTATAACATTTCTATATTTACTAATAGTTCAGATGTTTTTAATATTATTCTCTCATATTTACTTACAAGTATATATTAGTAATATTTAGGTATATATTTACTAATATTTTATTTTTAAATTTATTTATAGTTTATGAAGAACATTTTGGCTATTTTAATTTGTCTGTCAATGCAAGAGCACCTCAACATGCAAGACAATAATTAATTCGCTTAGATTTATGTTCTCTGCTCGATGTTTTAATTCCAAAACATGACAGATGACGTATTTACTGACCTGGCAATAAAACTTCCCAAAAATTGCTATTGTTGAATAACACCTAGAATTGGGTTAACAATGAAATTTGGAATTGACGTTGGTGCAGGTATCATTGATCCTGATTATATCGGTAATGTTGGCGTTATATTGTTTAATCATTCAAAATCAGACTTTTTAATACGGAAAGGAGACAAGATTGCTCACCTTCTTTGTGAGCAAGCAAAATGTCCTCAGTTGTATGTGATAACCAACATTGTAGACACTGTAACAGAACGCGGTTCTAGTGGATTTGGGTCAACTAGTATTTAAAAAGTTTTTATTATTTTTTTCTGATAGAAAGTAATAAATTTCTTCTTTTTTTTTTAAGAAAACAACAAAACGGTGAAGTTAAACCAATAGAAATTGACATAGTGGGACCTTCTTCAATGTCTAATGCACTGGTTACTCATCAGGACGAAATAATTTCATTATCTACTTCTTCGGATGAAGAATTTCTAAATTTGAAAAGGAAATCTGCCAGACTAAGATATGACTATAATTTTCAAATTGACAGTTTTACAGAATTAGAAAATCCATTTAAAGGAAATTTAAAAACTTATTTTTGGAAAAATAATCAGAAACACTTGATATAATAACACAAATGTTAATTGATTATGGAGCTGTTAAATGTAATATTGTTTTAGAATATACTTACGTTAAGCCTAGCAGTAACGAGAAATAAAGTCGTACATTCAAAATAATAAAAGTGTCTATATTTCATGGTTCAGACATCAATGTTATTTTACATGATATGATAAAAAATTTCACGAAGAGAGTGAATATCGAGGTAAAGGAAGTGTGTGGAGCTTATTGTTTGTTGAAGGCATATTGTTACGGTTTAGTCACTATCAACCATTGTCAGGTTCAAGCTATTTACCATTAAACTTTAAAATTAAAAAAAGACATACGAAGACCACAGGGGAAAAACCTGATAAGTCACATTTTTGGTCAAATCAAGTTTTTTATATCATTTGTAGATCTCAAACAGCGTAATATTTTGGTATCACCCTAAAGGGGAACAAAATGTTAAGTCACATTCTACAGCTATTTGAAATAATAGCATACAGGGGAAAACCTGATGAGTCCAGCAAAATCACGGGAACAACCTGACAAGTCCACTTTATTTTGTTACCTACAGTGATGCTGTCTTTGTTGTGTTGGCTAACCTTATGTTGTTTACAGTATTACTCAAACAATTATTATGTTGTTTACAGTTATTAGTGCTTACTGTTTTAAATTTTAGTGATTTTTGCACCATGGAAGTGAGTGATAGTGATTGTGAAGGTGAAAGAACGATTAAAATTCCAAAGAAGAGGCCAAAATATGGAAGAATGAAAGATGCAACAAAACTTTTAAGGTTGCAATCACATGAAACTGGAGATCCATGTAAGTGTAAAAGCCGTTGTTTTACAAAAATAGGCGATGAAAATAAACAAGAAATCATTAGCAACATGAATAAAATGAAATCCCATGATGAAATCAACATGTATTTGAGTGACTTAATATCTAGTACACCAACTTAAACGCCGTAGGCCTAGGCTAGCAGAAACTGAAGCCTCTTTTCGAGGTGTGTCACACTTTTTTCGGGTACGAATTAAGGAAAATGAGTCCGTTTCAGAAATACAAGTGTGCAAGGAAGCTTTCATGTCGCTTCATGGCATTTTTCGTGGAAAGTTAGATTACCTACTTGGAAAGTTGAAATCTGGTGTTACAACACCGAGGGATAATCGTGGACTTCACACGAGCCGACCTCACAAATTGAACCAAAACACCATCGATAAGGTCCGCGAACATATTAACTCATTTCAAGCTAGAACGAGTCATTATAGTCTTTAAAAAAATCAAAACTGTATCTTCCTGAAGAATTGGATATTAAAAAGATGTATAATAAGTTCAAAGAAATGTATTCTGACAATCAAGTTTCATATAAGAGCTATCGTACAGTATTTAACAGGGACTTCAATATAGCTTTCGGATATCCCAGATCAGACACATGTAGTTACTGTGACGCATTTAAAGCAAGACAAACAGCCCTAGAAGTTGAAATAAAAGAAACTACTGAAACGGAGGATAAGCACAGATTGATTGACGAATTACGAACACTTAATGTTAATCATGAAGTTCACCTAAGAAAATAAAAAGTTTTCTATGATCGAAAAAGAGAAGCAAAGAAAGAAGCAAGGAAATCAATTTACAAAGAAGCCATTAGCATGGATTTTAGCAAGAACACTTACCGTCTATACTTAAGTTTTTCGTAGTGGCTACGCGTCCGTACAGCGCTCTGCGAGGTTAGGTTACTATAATTTGTCGTGACGCGCTTGACGGACATCTAATTTACGTACGGTTGATGGACGTTTAGCCACTTCGTAAGTTTTTTTAACATCTCATTTAAGCCTAAAAATAATTCTTTTCAACAGGTATCTTGCCCATCTCCAAAGAAAAATACTCGGATCTTCAGGACCTCAAAAAGTTTTGCAGTCCAAAAGCTCAAGAGTTTTACACAAACTTACCACATCAATAACTTAATCACCATCAGTATGTAAATAAATTTGAGTTTTTTCTGAATATTTCCTGATTATTTACAATACCTCATCATAATAACAGGGGAAAACTATGTAAGACCAATGGACTTACCATGTTCTTCCCCAGTAAATCATGTACTTAGGCTAATAAAGTTAAAATAAAACTGTACATGTTAACAAACATTGTTTTTAGACTATATAGTTTGCTTGATAATGAATGAGGCCACAGTTTGATGTAAATTTATAAACAATTTGTGCAATAACTTTAACCCTATAATGATATTAACATTAAAACGGCTCTCCTGAAAACTCTGTAAAATGTGACTTATCAGGTTTTTCTCCTGTGTTACAGAAATTTAAAAAAAGACGACAAATTTTCTAGATTAATTAGAAGTCAAGTGACTAAACATAATGTCTCTATGGTATTTTGTAAACGCTGTTTTCCTCATTATTAAGAGTTAGAAATGTCATAAAAAGTCAGAAAACCATAAACTCTATTGTTGTATAAAACACCTGCTGCAATCAAAATGCCACCCACCAATTTTGAAATTTAAGAATGTACATTTTAAGTAATAAAGTACCTGTAGCTCCTTACGCAGATTTTAAGTGTTTGAAAACACACGTAAACTAAAAACAAGGTAAATTCACGACAATTAATAATATACTCGAACCGCTGAGTGTTTGTTTATATCGTGTGATCAATAGCGACTTAAGTGAATTGATAGCAGAACATTTACCAAAAAACCTGTAAATATATTTCAATTTAATTTCTATAGCTAATTTGATTGGTGATTTAATTAGTGAAAATAATTTATCAATGTTACCATTAACTGCAGAAGAACAAAACAGGGTAGACACTATACAGCCAAATGACTGGTTCTATGCCAAGTGGTCAATCAGGACGACGTGGGATATGGATATGGACTAATTTTGAATTGTGTAATTTAGAATACAGTATGATTGATGGACCAGTAAGAGATCATTGTCATTTTATAGGAACATTTAGAAATATTTTATGTATAAATTTCAATTTGAAACGAATCAATCGAAGGTATTTACTTGTAGTACTACAAGGATCATCAAATTACGATACTCATATTAGTGTTCGTCAGTTGGACTGTGATGAGGAAAAACTGATGTAATTCCGAATACTTCAGAGAAGTATGTTTAATTTGCTAAAAAAAAAAAAAAAACTTAAAGTGGATTAAAACAAAGATTTTTAGATAGTTTGAGATTTTTAGGTACTATTTGAGTAAATTTGTATATAATCTACATAGAGATAAATTTAAAAATACAAATTTATTTTTTTCAAACGATGAAATTTTGCTTGTGACAAGAAAATGTATCTATTTTTATGATTATACAAACAGTTGGAACAAACGGGATCTTCGTCGGTATCGTCTCCAAACAATTCAAAGTTATTTCCATTATCTGAATCCTCAAAAGGTGTAGCATTTGAAACGTTAGAACCTGCGTCATCGTCTGACAAACTTGCAATTAAAATGTCACGAATTTCGTTATCCTCAAGAGAGTTCTTATCTGCAGCCATCATAACACACCAAAAACTATAGTCTGAATGCAAAAATCACTTTTCGGCTCTCCAAAAACTTGGACTTATTAATGTGCAAGAAAAAAAACGTAACTAGTCTGGCGGGATCATTTCTGACCCCAAAGCGTCCGTAGCTAAAACGAGAAAGATATCGATACACAACACTACCACCACCTTGAACTGTCTCATACAGACTGGGAATATCTAGAGTGTCAGCCGCCAGGCTGCCCTAGGAAGGGAATTATCGCAAAAATAAAATCCCTGGGGTCAGATATGACCACGCCAGACCAGTTAAGGGTTAACTACACTTAACCTGGGTACCTAGAGTATAGGTAAGTATACCTATACTTAGGTAGGTATTTTCGATATGTTTTACCTAAAGACAAGTGTTGGAGGATTAAACTTTTACTTATGTAAACAACTATCCAAGTAATCAAACTTAGATAAATACATGCAAAAAATAATGTGAGCAATTCAATTACCATATAAACAATATTATTTTAATTAGTTGAACATGTGTACAATCTTAAATGTTACCTTTATATTCGAAATGGGAGAGGAGTGATTCGTGGAGTTTGGGAAGGATTGTGCCACTGCCATTGGAGGGCGGGATTGGTACCCCTGTTTACTTTTAGAATACAACGGAGGACTGAGGGCCCTGTACTATAGATACTGCATGTCTCTGCTATGTAGCGGTAACAACGAGAAACACCAAAAGGCCCATCCTTCCCGCCGTTACCTCTAATAAACTTATATTATTGTTTAGCCATATTATTCTTATTTTTTAACCGAGCTTCATATTTAAACGTGAGAATAGAAATTTTGCCGTATTTACTTGATAGTCAATTTTATTGAGCTGAAACATTAAAATAAAATATTTTTAAAACGAGTAGCACCACTTTGAAAGGTGGACGTATCTTTAAACTGTAAATAGTAAAGTAAATATGTACAGATAATTACGATACCTTATAAGTAATCAATCGATTTGGGTTACCAAACATATTGACTTTTCTCAGTTTCTTGTAAACTTCAATCGGGGAAGATATATTCCTATCCTACATAAAATATGTGTAAATATTTCTAAATTAAATTGAGTCAACAACCATTTTAGTACTACTTGTTTTTAAATAGTATCAGTAGATTTGTTAGTAAGTAATTAGTGCGGCTAGTTGTTACCATTGATCTGCTTATTTGTAATGTTACCTATAGGCTATAATATATCAAACATAAAACACTTACTATCATAGGCCATTCGTATTCGTTAATCAAACATTGTTACTTAGCAACGCAAATACATTTACACCAAAAACTAAATTTCTAATGCACACTCGAATGAAATATGAACACTAAATTAGCCATTAAGGAGGTAGTTGGTATTGTAAAGAATATAGGGGGACTACGAGGGGCTAAGTTAAAGAATATATTGGAGTACATAGCCCAAAAGTTTTTAAAGCGAAAAGTGGGGAGAGCACTGAAGGCCGCCGTGAGAGAAGGTGTCTTGAAGCAAAAAAAGGGCTATTACAAATCGGCAAAGAGATCACTTGACTTTCCTACGAAAAAGAGGAATCGATACAAAAGAGTTAATAGAAGATCAGAAACATCTACCTCCACTTCAGCTCTGCCTTACAGCAATACATCAGCCGATAGAGCTGAAGGCGGATTAATTGGAATGAGAAATGAGCTCAGAGTAAATGGCACTCTTAAAAATAAATGGAAAAATCAATCCTCATTCAAAAATACATCCAGGATAGATGACAGTGCTCGGTGTTCCCAGGTGACAAAAACGATTAAAAGAGCTACTAAGAGAAATAGCAGTTCTAATTCCAACAGGTAACCTCACTAATATAGTATCATATTTTTTATTTAAAATTATGTTATTTATTGTGATTGAACCAAACTGCAACCACCTACAACCATACATATGTTACTTGACCTCATTAAAATAATGTAAAATTAAGATTTTTCATTACTCTATGTGATTTTGGTAATGGGATGTTAAGTAATAATTATGGTTTCATATTAATTATTTAAAAATGGCGAAATAACATTAATGTCGTAACGTTGAGATGGAGTTGATGTTGGTAAATAATTGTATTCTTCGCTTTTTTATAAATTTTCACAGATTACCAATAAAATATACTCTTGTACTAGGTCTTTCGCCATCAATGGCCTGATGCCTGACAACATCAGGTAACACAAATAAATGTTGTTAAAATTTTAAAAGAACACAATTTTTAGAATTTTGTGAAGTGTGAGTGTTTAAATGTAAATATTGCAAGTTATATTAAGACAATCATGTTACCTCACAATTTTCGATTTTGGTCAAACGTACTTATTAACTCTATTAACAAAGAAAATTATTAATTTTAACTTGATATTGCATCTAGTTTACAAATACGCTTTGTAAAAATTTATAAAATATGTAAAGAAATAAAAATTATTTACCTTTTGGGTTTTTCTTACTACGTTTTTTAGTATTTCCAACATTGGTTAATTTTGGTGTACTCTACACTATATACAGGGTGTCCCGTAAGTAACCAGCCAAACTTCTGGAGGCTATTCCTTGGATCAAAACAAACAAAAACTTTCATGTGTACAAGTCGTCTATCTCACTCCATTATCCAGCTATCTGTCTGTATGTGTTTTTTTACTAAAAACTTAATATCTCCAAAGTCATTTAAGATAAAACCACGAAAACTGGTATGAATGTTGATTTTTATAGTGTTCATGTACTATTTAAATTTAATTTTTTTACAATGATCTTTTTCAAAATGGCGGCCATTTTAAATCTTTAAAGCCAAATATCTTAATAACCTTACATTTTACTAAAAACCTGTAAGTTACAAAAAAGTTTAAGATTTTATTTCTACAAATAACTGTATAAAACGTTTTAAGATTGAAAAACAATTAACTTATAAATTACAATTTGTATCAAATAAAAATATGCTTGATATTAATAAAATTTTAAACTTTAGTAAAGTGACATTTATTTATTAAAAATTGTACTAGTGCCAAATAGATTTTTACAGCTGATGTGGAAATTGAAAATACATACAGTCAATGATTACCAGTTGACTGTAATATTGAGAGTTCGTTGTTGGAAAATACCTATTTTATTTGTTATTGATTGGAGTTCATTACTAAAGAAAAACAGTGATGTTAAGGGGTTCATGAGATAGTTTTTGTGGTTATACTGGTATTATTATATTATCTTATTTAGTTTCTTCATGAACCAAAACGCCTATTTATGCAAATGAAGGATTAGCAAATGTTCATTTTATTTATGGATTGGCTAATGGAAATTCACGCTAGGCAGTACGACGCTATGAAGACAGATTTCATCATCGAAGAACTCCTTTATTTATTTATTTATTGAACCAACGGCAATGCCTTTTTAAACAAAGATTAACAAACATGCAGAAATAACTGTTGTACACTAACAATTTTATGAAAAAACAATATGACTATAAAAAATAACAAACAATAGAAAAACTAACATGGTAAAGTAAATAAATAGTAACAACGAACATGAAATAAATTAAACTAATATAAACTATTAAAATTCAACAATGAAAAAACTAAAGCTAACTAAACTAAACAAATGATAACAATAAACCAATACTGAAAGCAAATAACAAAATAACTAGCGTTATAATGAATGTGTGTAAGTGTAATGTAATCAGATGAAGTGTGTAGGTGTGTGGGTGGGTGTGTGTGTGTGTATGTGTGTAAAAGTTGGCAGGGTGTGAGTATTTATAGGTGAGTGGAAGGAGGGTAGAAGATTAGGAAGGAGCGAGGTGAAAAAGGTTTACAGACAAGATAAGTCCGTCATTTTTAGCTTCTTCTTAAATGCATGGATGCTGTCAAAGTGGAAGTCAACCTGACCAGAGATAGCATTTCCGATGCTCATTAGGCGAGGGAGTGGACTGTTCTTCAGATAGTTTCTGCTGTGGGCTCTTCTTATGAACGGCTCAGAAGATCTAGTAGTTCCTGGAACACGAAACTCGAAACTCCTCACCGAGAAAGGTTCGTAACTCTTCATAGGTCCCTAAGAGAGCGTGGAACCTTTGCTAAAGTTGAAAAGTTGGGTCATCCAGTTTCAGTGACAGCCCAAGAAAGAATATTAAATGCAATTGAAGAAAAACCTAGTACGAGTGTCAGAAGGTTGTCACAGCTAGAAGGAATGTCAAAAACATCTACGTGGCGTATTTTCAACAATTGTATCCACATCATATTCAACGAGTTCAAAGTCTTTCTGAAAGAGACTTCCAGCCTAGAATCAAGTTGTATCAATGGTTTTTAGAAAAAATTGCTTTTATTCCACTATTTCTGTCAAGTATTTTGTTTACCGATGAGGTAGGATTTTCAAGAGAAGGTATTTTCAATTACCATAACCACTTTTGGGCTGATTTCAACCCTCATGCTAAATCATAATGCAGATACCAAGTACGTTTTTCTCTTAATGTGTGGATAGGGATTTTTGGAGATAAATTGTTAGGACCTGCCAAATAGACTAAACGGAGCATCATACTTAGACTTTTTACAAAAATTGTTACCTGAACTATTAAAAGACATGCCTTTACATTAAAGAAGTTTAATATGGTTTTTCAGGATGGTACTCCTGCACATTTTAGTGTTGATGTTAGACTACACTTAAGACGAGTTTTTAGAAACAAATGGATATCCTGTTGTGGTCCTGTAGCGTGGCCTGCCTGATTTAAACCCCCTGGACTTTTTAGTATGTAGTATGGGGTTACCTTAAATCTTTGGTATACCAAACACCTGTTGGAAGTATTGAAATGTTAAGGGAAAGAATAGTGGATGGCTGTAATATGATTAGACAGAAACCGGATGTATTTGAACAAATGAGAAGTTCTATGAGAAATCGACTAGAACGATGCATAGACATGGATGGTAAGCACTTTGAGCACATGTTGTAGGATCACTAGTATTTTTCTTTTGTTCTTTACTGTTGTTTTTGTGTTGTAATAAACGTCACTTTTAACCTGCTCCTACTGTATTTAGATTTTATTAAATAAATGTCACTACTAAAGTTTCCAATTTTATTAATATCAAGAGTATTTTTATTTGTTAAAAATTGTAATTTATCAGTTAATTGTTGATAAATCTTAAAACTTTTTATACAATTATTTGTAGAAATAAATTTTTTAACTTTTTTGTACCTTACAAGTTTTTAGTAAAATGTAAGGTTATTAAGATATTTAGCTTTAAAAATTTAAAATGACCGCCATTTTGAAAAATATTATTGTAAAAAAAATAAATTTAAATAGTACATGAACACTATAAAAATCAACATTCTTACCAGTTTTCATGGTTTTATCTTAAATAACTTTAGAGATATTAAGTTTTTAGTAAAAAACATATACAAACAGATAGTCGGATAATGGAGTGAGATTTGTACACATAATATATATATATAATTTTTTTTAACACAAGGAATGACCTCCAGAAGTTTGGCTGATTACTTACGGGACACCCTTTATAGACTAAGAAAAATATTAAATTCAATTTGATATCCCAACTGGTTTCAAAATTATAACTCATAATAATTTAAAAACAAAACTCCCTTAAATATGCCGTTTGCGAAACTTAAATCTGCTTTAGGACCTATCAGAATCAAGCTGGATAGATAAAAGAAGAGTCATTTTGCAGCAAGTTTTAAGAATGTTCCAAATAGTATAAAAGTATAGGGAGGCATAATTAAATTCTTTTACCAATTTCAAAATAAAAATAAATTTTGGATTTAGAAAATGCACCGCTTTAAAAGTTTGTAGAATTCTCGAACTGTCCATGTACAGTAGAATCACTTTAACAAAAATCGCCTCGCGCAGGTTGCGTGGCAGGAGTAGTGTTTTGTGTGGGGAGTGAGGAGCAGAGCGGACAACAATAACGCGCTACTAGCCTGGCTGCGTATTTCGGCTCGCAATGGTGGTGTAGTCACACGGAGCAATAACCTTCCAAAACAATAGGGGCGGCTAGCCGTCGAAGAACGGTGAAAGTCTACATTCCAATCCCTTCCGCTGTAAATTAGCCCTTCAACGAAATGAACAACACATTGGACTGCCCCAACATAATCGCATATGGTATATATTCAATGATAATGGTAAAGTTTGGTGAATTATTTTGTTGAATAAAAACTTTCCATCAATTAACCAACAGAAAAACTGTATTATGTACAATCAAAATTGTCCAAACCTGTTATTGGACTTTTCTTAGGTCTGTTTTTCCTTGGCGTTACGAACTTCTTTTCTTGTCCGGGTGACTGGGCAGCTTCCTTGACGATTTTATATGCAGAATTATGGGATATTCCACATGCTTCTGCCACTTCTGAGGGCAACTTCTCCGATAAATCTTCATTTTTCTTCTTTAAATAACTATAAACATTGTAAATAATACTTCGCGCATGACTATGAATAACAGGTCATTTTTATTTGATTTACTAGTACTACTACCCGGCTGCACATCCATTATGCTCCAGAAACTATATACACTAAACGATTACGACACTAAACACTTATTTACAAAACTAAAAAATTAAAACTAAAATAAATTTCGGGACACTAAGCGTTAAAGCTAATGTTTTTAGAACCGCGCGTAGTACTCTGTCAGCTAGCGAACTTTACGAGAAACTGCAGTGGATGACTGAGCTGTCACGTGCCAGTGCATGCGCATTGGCGACGTCGTCCACTGCGCACATAGCGGAGCGATTTTTCATAAGATGATTTACCTGTACGGTGTTTAATAGATAATATACGTTTCATGATAGGTTCTTACAGAAATATGCATGTGAAAACATGCTTACATTAGAATGTTCTTTTCTATAATGACTCACTGGTCTTGGAATGGCTAAAAGTAATCTTAAATTATGAAAATCATATGAAATGCATACGATAGACATAACAATAGAACTATATTTCCATATACTTGATCAAGAGTATTGACCAACCTGCCTACCCATACTCGTACTGTGGTGATCCTCCCACCTACCTTACAGGGGCTGTTGTTAACACTTTCATTCCCAAATTATCAGAATATCATAAAAACATTTTAATGTTAGTTTAGTTTTTAGGTATAATAATATAAAAAAAATTGTCAAAAAAATTCACACATTTCTACTTTATAGAATATGTGGATTTAATAAGTAAAACTACGCATTTTCTTAGAATTATTAAATAATTTTAAAAAACTGTCCAAAAGATGAAAAAAATAGTCTTTCACTTCGACAAGCTGCTGTGTATTGTCTCTGCGGTGCATTATGGGAAATCTTGCACTTAGTTTACGTTTACATTGTCTGGGCTATGTAGCAGGACGGAATAGAGAAGAAACATACTTATTCCATAATACCTAAAGTTCCTTCAGTTTGTTAATAGAGGCTTCTTAAGTTAATAAATGTTCAAATCTATGTCCATTTTCCTGAATACATAACGCAGTTTTATTTGTAAATCCGTTCACAGTTGTCTAGCATTCCTCTCCAATATTTAAATATGAACGGCATTTTAAAGCATTGCAACGTACATTCTTGATCATGGGTCTCGTTTGATAAACATTATTCTCCAATTCGTTCCAGAAAAAGTAATTACCGCAGTTTATCTGGGGACCTTGCTCGCTAATTATCAGGACCACCCCTCCCAATCTACCTTTTACTGCAGTGTTTTGACACCGTTGCTGGACAGGAGCACAATCTTGAAGAAGCGAAACTGGAAGAGTATGAACTATACAGTTTTTTGTAAACAACGCCATTTAATAGTCCATGACATAAATAAATCCCTAATTTCGTGTTAACAGGGCCCAATAGTGTAGGTGACCTTTCACTCTCATCCAATGAGAATTATGAACAGCACAATACAACATGTAAACATATCTCTTTACTTTGTTAGGCTTAATAAATCATGATAAAAATTGTCTGTCTTACCTGATATTGTTATACGTTCAAATTAATTATCATAGAGTCCGTGGTCTAGTGAAATGTGATGTGGGTCAAAAGTATGCTCTTTTAGAATAAGTTAAATAGTAAATGTACAGTAGTTATACCAGAATGCCAATATTGTTTCGTTATTGTCAGTATAGAAGAAACCATGACGGCAGGTACAATTTCTGATGAACATTCATTTCGTTTAGGTCATAACAAAACGATTTTTTAAGGTAGGCTTGTATTTTTACCATTTCAGTTGTCTTGATTCATCCTGCCAACAGGTGAAAAATCATACGAGAAAGTTGTTCTTAATCTGGAACGCGTTGTGCGCACAGCCTGCTGCAGCGCTGTAATCGTAAAAGCGCACCCCTAAAATCATTAAAATGTTGTCAACATATACATTTTAATACGGCATGTTAAAAATAATAGTATAGAAAACGCAGAAACAATTTCTTGCACAAATATCTAGTACTGCCTGAATGTTATTAACAAAAAGAATTCTGTAGAGCAACTTGCATTCAGGGGAATCTCGGAAATATTTGAGAAGCATGTCAGAGTGAAATTTTGTTGAAAGCTCGGTCATTGCTGTTGATTGAATACATTTTTGATATACAGGGTGTTTGAAAACTATGGGGAAAAACTGGTAAAAATAAATAAAAGTTCCAATATGTCTTATCTCGCTTAGTTTGGCGTCTGTCTGTATGTATGATTTAAAAAAACAATATCTTCTATATGGCTATAGTTTTGAAACTTGACACAAATATTTAACTTTACACCACATTTAATATACTACAAAAAAAAAAAAAAAAAAAACTAATACTTTTATCCGTTTCAAAAAGGCGGCCTTTTAAAAGTTGTAATGCTAAATTTCATGAAAACCAAATCAAAAACAAAACATTGTCACAAAACATGTAGCTTTAAAAGAGGCAAATCTTTTGGTACCTCATTTGTTACGATCGGACAGTTTTTTATGATTCTGTGCAAAATGTTTTTGCAACTTTCGTTTACTTGTGTCTATTGACTTGGAACAAAACCACGAGTAAAATTTTGCACACGATCAGAAAAATTACAGTCTCTCAGTTATTTACTGTCCGATTGTAACAAATGAGGCACCAAAAGAGTTGCCTTTTTTAAAGCTAAATATTAGGTATCATGACAAGTTTTTTCTTTGGTTTTCATTACATTTAGTATTAAAATTTTTAAACGGCCGCCGTTTTGAAACTAGTTAAAATATTATTTTATATTTTTAAAGTATATTAGGTGGTGTAAATTTCAATATTTATTTCAAGTTTCAAAACTATAGCTAATAGTGTTTAGGAGATATGGCTAGTACAGCTCCATCTTCAACATAGAAGACTTCATAGGAATCTTTTTTTTTTTATTTTTACCTGTTTAATCATTTTCTGAAGTTTTGACCCACACTTTTCAATCACCCTGTATAAGTTAATTTTTATCTTTAACAGTACATTTATTTAATTATTTTCAAACTCTGGGATCTTATTATCCCACAACCAACGAATTGGAAAATTAAAAGTATACTTATGATTGATTTTCTAAACTCTGTAGAATCTTAAAAAGTGCTCTATTCGTTCAAATCTCATGGTTCAAAATCTCGATAGTTTTTCAATATTAAAGATAAACAACTGTTAATTTAAAATAAGATTATACTTGTGGGAAAAGGTTACCTGCACTATTACACCATGAAAGGTTTTTTACTTCAACCACCCTTGCAGGGTAAAAGTAAAAATACTACAAGGACAGCACACAAAATATATTAATAAATAAAAGTAACATAGAGTCTAATAATAACAGGCCATTAAGGCATCGTTACACTACAGTCTAATAAATTAAGAATTTCAGTGGGGATACGGTCGATTTTCACTTGATCGCGCGCTCAAATTATTCTTCTCTCAAATATCCCTTTTGTTCAGTAATACAAGTTGTGTGTTAAATTATTTAAACATTAATTTAATTGTAAGAAATTGTAAAAAGTAAGTCTCTTTATCTGAAACGTCTAATAAGGAAGTGGAAAGTGTGACTTTAGCTAAAACCCAAGCACTCGGCATGTGTCGCCAACCCACTCTCTCTTTCTTTATTGAAGATTCATTGAGTAATACATCCATCTCAACTAAATTTCTAGGTGTACAAATATATCAGCATGTTATTTTTGGCGAGCACATTAGTCAAGTTGAAGACCGTTTTCAAGTTTTAGAATTTATATTCTCATAAACTTATCGTCATGTTTAAATGAGTGTTGGGTTGACTACGCATTACGGCATTATTTTTCTGTTCTCAAACCACATCATAGATGAAAGCTTCAGAACTAATTTTAACTTAAGCCTCCAAGAGATAAATTAGGGCTATCTTAAGGGTCTTCGATCGAAAATTATTTTTGAAATTTTTTTAAACACAATTCTTATTATCCATGTAAGTAATATATGTATTACTGGAAAACATTCTAAACAATATCTTTATGGAGATATGGCTGCCCAAAGTGACTAATTAGGCCTTTTTGGTGCATAACTCATGAACAAACCGTGTGATAAAATTAATTAACCTTTTGAGGATATAGTGGACAAAAGTTACTTAGTATAATCAACTTAGTATATAGTATATCTAAAAATTAATATTTTTTTAAGTGTTGCGAATTGTTTGTCTATAAATGTTATTTGTTCAAATTTTGAGTTGAAATTTGTACAATTATCTTTGGCTAAAAAAATAGATTAATAATATATATGAAATTCATTGCTAGAGTTTACTACAAGTGTGGGAGTTATGCCCATATGTCGAATTTGCGGAGTGGGGCAGGCGGGGGCTATTAGGGGGAGAGAGGGGAGGGGAATACATTGCTAGTTTGTTAGTGATTTAGAATCTTTACTATTCTTAGTGGCAGTTGCGATAAAATCTATACAACAATTCCTTAGAGCGCTAAACTGGGCGCCCAGGCGAACACCATCAAATAAAAAACCTTATTAACCACCCTGAGTCTGCAGAGGCTGTCGGCCATGTTGGTTTTAATCCCACAAGAAAAATATTATTTACGAATCAATTTTTTTTCGTTATTTAATGACCAAAAGTTGTTTATGAGGAGTCATTTTAAACGTGATCATATTGTGCATTGGGTTTGTTTTTTATATTTTGAATACATACGCCTAGTTTTGAAAATTGGTAAAAATAAAAACTTGTAACTAAATATTTGTGATATTTTTCTATAAAACTGATTAGAAATTTGCAAAGCAATTCTAACGTGCAATTCCATTCTTGATAAAATGCAATTTGTCTGGAAAAATCCGTTTAAAAATAATTGTTTAAATTGAATACGCGTGATCATATGTTCGGTACGAAAATAACATTGTTTTTATGCGATTGAACTAACATGACCGAAAGCCTCTGCAGACTATTAAGCGAGTTTTGCATGAGTACAATATTTAACCTTTCCTCTCTCCCTTCATTTTAAAATCAGTCTCTTTAGTTCGGAGAAACATTACTTGTTGCCTAACTAATAGCCTTGTAGCTCACAATTATAGTGTTCGCTCAAATCACAACATCAATACACTTCCTAAGCTACTTAAACTAGTTCTCACGAAAGAGAAGTTTCGTATTTCAACCTACACTGAGCACATTAAAATCCGAGAGATGAGTGGTGAGATTTATAATGAGTCTTAGAGAACATTTACTGCTCGGCTCTTATTACAGTGTTCCGGAGTTCTTTGCTGAATTATGGGAGACTGAGTGAATGTAAATACATTTATTAAGTATTTTTTTTTGTTAAAGTATATGAAATATCTTAATTAATACTCTTAATCATTGTGATGTCTTGGTGCTATTATACAATTTCCTAGTTGTTTGTGAATAAAATTTATTCCGATCATATATACAGGGTGTCCCTAAAGTCGACGTCCAAACTTCACAAGCTTGTTATTTGGATCATTTTCATCAAAAAAAGTCATGTATAGATTTATCGTATTGTTAATAGTTACTAAGCTATTGATTTTTTAAACATTTAAAAAAAATATGCGAATTACAACAGACAAAAAGCATTTTTATGCCAGAAATAATGCACGCAGGGTCTTAACACTTTTACAATATAATTTTAGTAAGTATAAAAACTTTATTTTTTTAACTTATAAGAAAGTTACTACTACATTCAAACGGTAACTGCAAACATATTTTTACCCTAAGGTAATGCCCAAATATCTTCAAACTTTCTCATTTAATGCAAAACTCGAATATACTAACACATTAACAAATTCGTTAGCTTCTTTTGAGAATTGTATTTTTCGAAATAAGTAAACGTTTTTGCGGTCTGGCCACTTGTCCACTTCTTCGTGGAAGTTTTACGCACGACAAAGCTAACAATTCAAAAAGGCTAGAGCAATAATGTAACTACTATTTAAACACACATTTTGTGCTGAGATTATAATTTTATTAAGTAAATAATTTTATAAATATTTAGTGTAATACAGTAACATTAAAGTTGATGAATTTGTAGGCGCCTAAGTAAAATTCATTGCTATAAGCAAACAAAGCACTAAGTAAATACAACAGATAAATTACAGTAACATTTTTTGAAACACACAGTACCTATTACAATAAATGTTCAAAATTCCGATCGTCTTCCCTGAGACAAAGCCGATAACGACGAATAAAATGTCTCCTCAGAGAACGAAATAATTGTTCATTATTCCTAATCGTGTTGGTGGCAACTGTTATTCGTTGTCTTAGTTCATCTTATGTATGGCAATCAGAAGAAAACACCAATTCCTTGTAGTATCACCACAAAAAGAAATCTATGGGAGTTAGATCAGGTAATCTTGGTGGCCATTCTATGGTTCCTTGTCTTCTAATTCAGCGATTTTGGAATTCGGAATTTAGATACAGCCTAACTTCATGAGAGTAATGAGCTGGAGCACTTTAGGATTTTCTTATGACCAATAATGTGTGTTGTGAGTGTTGTAAATTCTGGTTCTTTTGAAAAAAGTTTTCGTCAGTCCACAAAATGTTATTGAAACACCCAGGATCAACTCGATTTCTTCTAAGCATCTCTCTACAAAAGCGCACTCTTCTATGATCTGTGGGTAGAAGAGATTGAACACGCTATACATGATAGGGATATAACTGGTAACTTTTAAAGCTCGGGGTGAACTCATGAACTTGGTATCGCAGTCTGTCTGGATAAACGGCGGACACTTGTAATTGGATCTTCTTCTATCATGTTTACAATCATTTCATCATAATTATTGTTAATACGGGGTCTGCCTAACCTCAGAAAGTGCATAAAACTTCTGCGAAGAAGTGGACAAGTGGCCAGACCGCAAAAACGTAGACTTATTTCGAAAAATACAACAATTCTCAAAAGAAGCTAACGAATTTGTTAATGTGTTAGTATATTCGAGTTCTGCACTAAATAAGGAAATTTTAAAGATATTTGGGCATTGCCTTAGAGTACAAATACGTTTGCAGTTACTGTTTGAATGTAGTAGTAACTTTTTTTGAGTAAAAAAAATAAAGTTTAAACACTATTAATTTATGTTTTACATGCCGCAATGCCTTAAAACTGTATAATTATGCATATATACTTATTAAAATCATATTGTAAAAGTGTCAAGACCCTGCGTGCATTATTTCTGGCTTAAAAATGATTTTGGTCTGTTGCAATACGCATATTTTAAAAAATCAATAGCTTCGTAACTATTAACAATACAATAAATTTATACATGACTTTTTGTTGTAAATTATCCAAATAAAAAGCCTGTGAAGTTTTATACATGACTTTTTGTTGTAAATTATCCAAATAAAAAGCCTGTGAAGTTTTGACATCGACTTTCGGTACACCCTGTATATATATAGTCATTTTAGTACATTTTAATAGTAATAGTTGTACCTTTTATAGGAAACAGAACTGTCGGTATATGTTGAAGATTAGTATTCCGGTAAAACATTGTAATAGTCACATTAGGTTAAATAGTCAACCTGATAACTACCCTGATAGTCGCATTAGTCAAGTTAAAACAGTTTGAAAAATGTTAAGTTTTGCACAATCCAGTAAGCCAGTTCTTAAGGAAAGAGGATATTTATGTGGGTGATAACTAAACAAGTCCTCATTAGTCGTAAAGTACCACCAGGAAACTTCACATCTCTTCTTGCGTTCCTCATTTGAGGTAGGTGCAGCCCTAGCTAAAATATTTAAAACATTACTTTTCTTGCGAAAATTACAGGGTATCCGTGTCTGCCAGAATCTATCAATATTTCAGGGACTCTCCTTTTTATGGAGGTTGTTTCTTAAGGGTGTTTAGAGGTTGTCTTACGGTAGAAGATGTTTTACGGGACCTGGGTGGGAGGGAGATGGGTAGAATCTCCTTTTATTTTATTGTAATATTAACAGATTTCGCGTTGCTATATGAAAGATTATAGTATAATTTATTTGATAAATTATGTAATTTCAAGTATCTGTTTTGTCTATGGTATTTTAATATTTCATTTACCAACTATCCATTGCAGAGGAACTGAAATTAAGAAGGTTAAATAGAATAAGAGTGTCACTATGCTCCATGTAGCGTGGTGTGTGATGAACGAGTCTCGCAAGGATATAATCTCTGAGTCTGATCCAGATCGATTGAAGATACAGTACAACGTGATTCCCTTTTGGAACTGTTCCTGCGCAAAAAATCTCTGAGAGCGTCTTTGATTCTGTTGTACACTCGTACACGTTAAATTTTGCTAACTTTGGGAATAACATGAAATAAAGCAACACCTCTAATAAAATTAAGCATATTGCTTCTGCTGCACTTGGAATGTAACGTGTAGATTTCGTGAAAATTAATTGAGACCCACTCTCATAATCTAGCATGTATACTACTAAGGCGAGGTCCTGCTTGTTAACATTGATTCTGGTAGGTCCTGTGTAAACGTGTCCAGTTGTTTATTGCTGTGGTTCCACCTGGATAAGCGACGATCTGATCAACATACAGTTTGTGAATGCTTTGCGCTAAATCGGGGTTGTCTGGTTGGGCTGTAGAGTAGTTATCGGTGGCAACACGATGATACGAAGAAGGTGTTTGTACGAATATTCAAACATCGTCCTAATTGGGTTTGAGCTGATACTATGCTTATCAACGTATTTTGATCGACATACAGTTTGTGAATGCTTTGTGCTAAATCAGGGTTGTCTGGTTAGGCTGTAGAGTAGTTGTCGGCGTCAATAATGATACGAAGAGGGTGTTTGTACGAATATTCAAACATCGTCCTAATTGGGTTTGAGCTGATACTATGCTTATCAACGTATTTTGATCGACATATAGTTTGTGAATGCTTTGCGCTAAATCGGGGTTGTCTGGTTAGGCTGTAGAGTAGTTGTCGGCGGCGACACAATGCTACGAAGAGGGTGTTTGTACGAATATTCAAACATCGTCCTTATTGCTTATATTATGCTCATCAACGTATTTTGATCAACAATTGTAGATTGATTAATTCGCACTGAGATTTAAAGTTCGAGTTCACAACGAAACTTTTCAGCTTTGTCACCCATGTTTAGGTAATTCTAACCGATGAATCGTATATTTTTTTCAAAACTTGAAGTTGTTAAAATCATATGGCGTAAAGCTTTCAATCTACCTGATCCAAGTGGGCAATCCAAGCATGCCTTTGATCATATCAGGATTGAAGGTCTGAGGTTTCGTCCACTTATTCATAAGTAATGAGATCTCATGCATCAACATAATCCCAGATGTAGTGTAACTTCGTTTTTATCCATTTCGAGCAGCCCTTCATACGTAATGATCAATACTGCTGCAGCTTGAATAGCACCCGATAAGTTCTCAATTACTTTCGTCTGAGTGTTAGTGTAAAATATAATCAGACCGTCAACCAGAGCTCATCCTTCACCTATTTTCTTGTTAAAACCCGAATTTAGACAAAAAATCACCCCCTTGGAAATTATTATAAAAACATTTATTATATAAGAGATTCTAAGTATTTTAGTTCATATATTTGGTTAATAGCGTTGTACAATTACATGAAGATAGTAAACATCCAACACCATTTACACTGTAATTAAAGTGCGCCGTGTAGTCTTGTCATAAGGAGCTGTGAAGTCAGTGCAGTTATAGAAACTATTTTTATAAACAAAGTTCGATTATGTAATAAATTCAAGCATAAGGCCACTTCCAATAACGCACTGTTGACAGTGGTTTCATCCCAAAAATAGAAATGGCCTTTTTTTCTTTAACATGTACCCTGTGCAGTTATAACAAGCAAGTTTCCTTTTATATAATATTGCCGATTTTTTTTAGCATGCTTGTGTGGCTAGTACAAAACAGCCTCTCAATAAAAATTGGCAAACGAGAAAGTCGTGTCAGATTTAAATCTTTCATAGTTACTCATTTTCTCGCCATTGCATTTTTCCCATTTGATCTGAATCTCATACTCAGCCCGAAGGGATTCTTTTTTAGAGTAAGGCAAATTCATAACAAGAACATTGGTCATTTTTTGAGAACATGAAACCCAATGTTCAGTTCAATTAGCTTTTCTTTTTAGATTATTGTCCATACGGTCCTAACTTTATCCTCTTTACAGAATTCTGAAATAGCGCATAAGTGTTATCTTCATTTAATTTTCTCTCCAACAATTCTATTTGAGTGTTTTTTTCAACATCAATGTGTCACCTATGACAAATTACCGTTTTAAAAATTATTCATTCTGCCGTAAGTCTCTTTACAAAGACCCAAATTGTCTTGAATTAGCCTTTTTTGTAAGAATAATCTTGTAAAACTTGTAAGTTGCTGCTCCTACCCTGCCTTGTGTAATACTCATCTTCAACTTAACCAATTTTTAACAAATTTAAAATTTGTTGCCAATTTAATCTTTGCCAATTAATTGACTATTCTCTGTTTCACTGAAATCTGTTGTTATGCACACCACTTATGCAGGTACACTAGTTTGTAGCCTTTTAGTTATTTGATAGAAGCAGCTGTGTAAAATACATTAATTATTTTCTCCTTTACTACAGTTGATGGGTAAACAGTGCTACCACACTAGATTATATCTAGTGTGTTATCGCTCCATCTATGGTTCTCTTTAAACCATCATATCATTTAAAAGCTCACCCTGTTGCCATTCTCCTACAAAACAAAGTTTTGTAGCCTATATCCCCTATAAGTCTACTTGGGGGATTACCCTTTGTGTTTTCATGGATGACACATTGGTGTTGAAAAGAAAACACTAAAATGGAATGTTTTAAGAGCATATTAAATAAAGATTACCCCATGAGTCTCACTGTATAGATTATTGCCCATTTAACAGAATGAGTAATGTTTACAATTATAACCCTTGCTCATACGCCTTTCTTCTTTGATTTAAATAAGCAAAATTAGTATAAGTATTAGCTTATTCGCTCCTTTCCATGGCAGTAAATGGAAAATGCGGAAGCATTTTAGAAATAAGTTTAAAGTAACTTTTTCTGTTTTGACTTAAATAATCAAATCCTAAAATTTATAAACTATCTTGAGACTGTATGATCAAAATAATTTATTCATACATACCAAGATGTATTGTTAATCTTACGTGCCACAATTAAGTGGGTTGTTATTTATTATTAATTAAGTGATGACTTGGCTGTTTAGCTGCAATGTGACTTTGTCAATAATTTGTAAAATTCTTATGACAAATAAAGAAATTTGATTTGATTTGTTATTTTGTAAGTTTTAAGTAATTTTATAAAGTCAGTATTTTGAATTAATACAAATTTTAAACAAATAGATTTAAAGAACACAAATTTAATCAGTAAAGGAAGTTCTATATTGCTTAACCAAAGTCATTATTTATAGAAACGTATTGAAATAGTTCTATATATAAAAAAATAATTGTACATTTTAACTTAACACTACATTTTACGGGGTAATCTAGTTTTATTTTCTCCTACATATTGTTAACGAATAGAACCATTTTGATCTCTTCATTTATTTTTAGATGCGGTAATGATTTAATTCCTTCGAAGAGATCCCGTCTTCTAAAAGTTCGGGATTCATTAGAGCTCATCAGAGGGCGACTATCAACCAAATCCAGCAATCCTATGTTTTCCATGGATTCTACACCAGACATATTCTCCAAAACTGGTTCCAGTCACTCATATCTCCAACTTGATTGATAATCGGCATCCATTTTCTCCTTTAATGAAATAGTTTCGTAATAAACAACTGAAATAACATTTACTTTTAATGGAAGAATTTTTAAGTAGTACTACTAAATATATATATTGGAAATGTAACACTTAAATCCATAATAATTATATGTTTTTTGAGATGTTAAATTATAAGTGGTAAATTTAACTGAGTCTCCTTGAGATAATCGACTCTGGTCATCCTTACACTTCCGTTAAATGTAAGGTTAATTGTACAGTAAAGAATTATTCTTTAAAACATAGATGTTTTCGATTCACCATAATTGTATGTTTCAATATATAGCTAATGAATACATTTTTATAACACAGTTTGAAAAAGATGATAGTTGTATGTTTTGCTTGAATCCCATCAATTAAATTTATTTCTTTTTAAGGAGAGATTTCTAAACAACTGTAAATTTTCTATCGTTGGTTGAATTATAAATTCTTTCACACTAAATGGATTGCCAAGGTTGTATTAGTGACTGAACAGTACAATGCAAATATTTCATACTCCGGCGCTCTTGACATCTTTATCAACTATAAATTACTATACGGTGTGCGAGTAGCAAATTTAGGAACCGAGTCGAGTCTAATCAAGTTAAGCATAATTACGAGTTCGAGTTTTTTTTCAAGTAAAGTATTTACCCCTGATTTTCAAAAATGAAAACACTGATATGAAGTATACAGTACATTCTAACACTATTTAGTTTTCTGAATAATTAATAAGTTATGAAACGTTGTTTTAGAATCTATAAAATAATTGGAACACTGAACTGTGATTAAAAATAAATTTAAAATTCATATAAATGAATGTTAAATAAACTGTAAAATGTTTTTACATCATAGCTTACATTACTTATAATAAAGATGCCTAAAATAAATTCAGATTAAGGAGTAAAAGTTAAAAATATTGAAATTAAAATAAAATTGAAACCTGGCGCGAAAAACAGTATATAATGCATTACCGCTAACTCTACTATGAAAGTTGATCCATATACTTTTATCAATTCAAACTTAAAACCTTAATTATTATTTTCTTAATATACAAAGAACAAGGCATATAAGTAAAAATAATAATTAACTAGGAACTTAATAATAAAACCTTTATATCAATACTCTAATATCAACTGAGTAGGTACCCAACTTTGGCCCAACCCAACAAGTAAGAACTCAATTATTAAAATTAATTAAAAACTGCTACTTAGCTGAAAAGCATGGAATGTCAGAAGGCTTAAAAATTATAATATTTTGATCAAACATCTTAGAACAAAATTAAAATTTAAAGTAATAACTAGGCTTTTTAATATACTGTCAATAAACAGCTAAGTTAATTAATAAAGTACTAAGAATCATTCAATAAATGTACTGAAGTATCAGCCTTGGTTTTATCAGATATCGTAAGAAAACCCCCATTTTAAAGGTTATTATGTAAGAACGCAAGTTAACTTATATGTTATTGTGTCAATCTTCCTCTTCTCTCTTAACCCACATTTCCTGAGCTAGAGCACACTCTCGCTGGCTACCTCAGTTGCTGGTATTCCTAAATATCTTCTGGAAACTGGAGAAATTAAGTCATAGTGACTGCTGTTTTTCTACCATCATGCACATGTGTCCCCGTTCATCTGAGTGGGGGACATCCTAAATACGATTCAATTTGTCTTGTTATTACAACGTCCAATTCACAATTATATGTCATCTGTAACAGCTGACAGTAGTTTTGCCAAAGGGGTCATTCTTCATTGTCTGTAAGTGTACACCAATTGTATTATTTATCGATGTAATAAAAATAATTAAATAAGTAATCCATTTAATAAATGCCTGGCCTAATACCTGTATACAACACGGTGAGTTAGTTTTTTCTTTCCTACAAGAGCTAAGACTTTCCTCATGTAGTTATTTTAAAATGTTAAGCTAAAACTTGTTTTTGACTGTCCTTATTTTGATAATAATGAGTACAGATGCAATACAGAATCTAATTCAACATATAGTTGACTTTTCATATTAGTAAAAACATTAGTCGTGTAAGTTATGTGATGCTTTGTAACAAATTAAAATGATAAGGTTTATTAGGTTAAATGAATTTTGGTGTAAATAGAAAAAGGTTAATATAGTAATGTATTATATTTAGAAACATCCGCAACATTACAGAAAATCTGACGAAACGTCCATTACATCCATGGCCTCTTGGCTTAGATGTAGTTTGCAGAAAAAGCATAATGTATACATGTGTTTTCAAATCAAAATCAAGTTTATTCACCAAAAACAAGTTTTACAAGCTTACAAATAAAGTAATTGAATTTACTGTTCACGTAGACTGTACATCTGTGACCGGGGAGTTGTCGCTCGGTAAGCCTTACGTACTAAATACAAAACCAAATTAAATTCTTATGATTAACATTAGCAACTGTAAATTATATTAATTTAAAGTAAATGTAAATTAAAAATAAATGGATGAAAACAAAGTATAGTGTGATAATGAACCTATGATAACAAGAATGTAGACTAAGAAATAATATATTAATTAAGTGAATAATGGAAAATGTGTAGAAAAAGTTAATTTTAAATTATAAGAAAGAAAAGGAAGGGGGGGCCCGGAAGCGGAAGAAAACCTTAATAAAATGGCTGAAATTGCCGAGGATTTTGAAAATATATAATTTAAGTGGCTGCGTAGTAAAACAACTACTACTTGAGTTCATGATTGTATTGTTTGCAGTGATGTAATACATTGTGTAAACTTATAATAATAAAGGCAATTGAAAATTTAAATACAAGCTTTGCAGAATACTTGTTGAACAACTTTCAACTTATTTCAAATGATATTTTTAATGTGCTACATCAATGTTCGTATAAAAGAACAATACATTTTATATAAATTCAATAGATAGAAGGGTAAATCGTGCAACATTTTATTTATTAAAGGAAAATTCTTTATTTTTACTAGTTTATTTTGAAACAAACCCATATAACAACAATAAATATGTGAGTTTATTTCTGATGTGAGTGTCTATTTTATTGCCTTTACCTACCTTGAATAGCCATAACCCGCCACAGCTTGTCGATGTCATCCGTTGAAAAAGACATGAAAAACTTTAGAATTCATAATAAATTGAATAGACTGAAAATAAAGTTGTAGATAAAAGATGTTAATAAACACGGAACTTGGTATAGAGAAAGTATAAAGTAGCACAGTGTAGAAATTAGTAACAAAAATATTGACTCAAAACAAACGAGGAAGATGAGAGCTTGTGAAGAAACTTCCTACTTATATGTTTTGTTTTTTTTATATTTTTAACAGTCAGCTGACTTCCTTGAGCCAATAATTGCAAGCAGAATATGCACCGCAAATTAACCCCCTCTTATGAGCAAACTAGACTTCTCTTACAAAGTGGGCGTTGCTTTGCTATGAACGCTACGTACATCGACCGTAAGTGACCGGACATTGAATCTTTGAGTTCAATGTTCTACCAGCAGGAAAGTAAGACTAGAAACTTCTAGTATCTCTAGATTGCAAGCATATTCGAATTAAATTCTTCCAGCTAACGTCCCTAGACACGATCAACTTCCAGCTATTCCACACAAACATTCGTCTGACTTTTTAAAATACTCGCACGTTAAATGAGTGCGATATAATATAAACATTAGAGTGGTTAAATGATGCCACACAAGGCTCCACAATATTGTCTGTACCTTGATTGCAAATTCACTCACTTCCCTCACACAAATACTGCACTAAGGCTGAACCCAAACACGGCCAACTTCGAGATATTTTCACCACAAAATCACCTGAATTCTCCACATTTTCCATTTGTAATTAGGGTAATTATGACATCACACAGCAACACGCTGGTACTACTACTGATCTTAGGTTATGTGCTATAGCAGTGAATGGTCCACAAAAATCAATGCCAGTTTCTAAAAAAGGACTTGTAGGAGGCACACGTGGGTCATAGAAGATCAGCCATTAGTGGTATTTGATTTACTTTTTTGGAGCGAAAAATTAACACATTGGTGAGTCCTAGAGCAGATTAGACTTCGAGTAGATAAAAACCCTTACTTCTTGAGCTAATAATGTTTTGAGAAGTTGAGGTGGTGTATGGAGATATTTTGCATGATAATGATAACAGTAGGTCAACAGGATAATATATATTCAGTAATAATACGGGTCTTTATTTCATATTTTATTGAGGAATGCTTTAATCTTCCTTCTACCCTGATTTTTCCATGATCATCTAAAAAAGGTGAAATATGCTGTATTTTACAAGAGTATATTTTATTTTGTTGTAGTAACTAAATATCTTCAGCAAACATTTCCTGTTGAAGCAATTTAAATAACCTAAGTTTCGATGTGTTCAATTCTAAAGTAGTCAATGGTCAGTTCTTATTTTATTTGTGTTTAAAAGGGTCAGAAATATGTAAGACGTAAGCAAATACTCTTAGTAGTTTAGTAAGTAGTGGGATTTGCCGGTTCGGGAACAACAGCTGATTCAGGATTTACGTCATGGGTGGGTATGACGTGATGGGTAGTGACGTCATATGGTATGGAAGTGGGACATGCCTTGTATGTTTGAATGGAATATTACAAAGTCAGGTTTGTTTTGACTGTCCTCAGATGGCAGAAGAGCCACGCTAAGGGTCTTGTGGTGAATAGGAGTTATTTCATTTTGCAATTTACGGAGATGCTTTGGTTTAAATCAGGTGTGTCACTCTCATGAACAATTGCTTGAACTAGGTTATTTGGAATGGTTTACATCTGTTGGTGTTGCGGAGAAGTAGATGGCAACAGACCATGCTGGTCACACTGCTTGGCCATGAGATTCCTGTAGAACGATATATGTTTAGAGAAAAACTCTTCACAGGTCTCATCCTTGGTTCTTGGCTTTGAGTTCAGAGGTGGGGGTTTGTCCAGTTTCAAAATATTATTTGAAAGTGGTATTGGAGTAGTCTGTTTTGGCTGTGTTCTGGAGGCTTTCTATTGATGTAATATGAGGTAAATTTTTATTTTTATTGTGCTCTCTGTTTTTTGCCACCTGCAGGGATATGCTGAGGTGGTTCCTTGCATTTTTAGCTTTATTTTTATTAGAGTGTACGTGCTTCACTGGTTGGAAAGAGTCATCAGCATAGGTTTTCATCTGGGACTGTAGTACTTTTACAGAGTTCTCCATTTGATCTTGCCGGGCTTTCAGGTTTATTATTTCCTGTATGAGAATGTTATTATCACAGCTTGTGTTGGCATTATGATTAGCCACTTCGCAGTTTATTGCCAATGGCAAGGGTGCCTCTCTAGTTAATGGGCATGTTTGAGTACTGACATCTGACATAATTTGGGGAATTTTAGATTCTGGTTTGGTTTTAAATGTGTTTATTGTTTTTCCTAAGTTAGAAATCTTGATCTCATAACTTTCTATGAGTTTACGTTGGTTGTTGTCATACTCATCATACAGTTGTTGTAGTTGTAATTGATTTCGTTTTTCATTGTCCAGTTGGTTTTGCAAGTTTACCAGTTCTTGGTGCAGATTCTCAGCCCTACTTTGATATTTTTCTTCAGTTTGCTTCATTTTCTCCAACTCTTCTGTGGCCAGGTCTAGCTCTGCCTCAAGTCTTGTGTACTTTTCAAGAAGTTGGGCTTTTTCACCTTTAAGCATCAAGTTCTCCTGTAAAAGGGCATTTCCGGCCTCCGCTGCAAGAGTTAGGGACAAATTAAGGTCAGCTTCGCCAGTATTTTCTAAATTTTGAATTTTGTCCTAAATGGTTTGGGACGTGTCCTGTTTGTGATCAATGAGGCTGGATTTTTCATTTGGACGGTGTTCACATTGCTCGGAGACTGGGAACTTTGTGCACTGTTTGCATTTCCAGGTAGTGTAGCCAGCTTTCATGAGTTTTTTGAGGTCTGTACTTTTTATTCCAGCACATTTTGCATGGAACCAGTTTTTGCAGGGCCCTGTGCAAACAATGGAGGAGTACTTTACTCCTATACCACAAGAGCCACAGAGGTATTTTGACATATTGGTGATTGCTAACTATGTTTAATGCTTTAAAATGTACAGTTTTTTATTTAGTGTTTGGCTGGTTCACTATGTCTATTGGTTTAAAATAAGGTACAGTTTTTTATTCAGTGTTTGGCTGGTTCACTATGTCTATTGTTTTGAAAATGATACAGTTTTTTATTCAGTGTTTGGCTGGTTCACTAT
This sequence comes from Stictocephala bisonia, assembly GCA_035578905.1. Lineage (NCBI taxonomy): Eukaryota > Metazoa > Arthropoda > Insecta > Hemiptera > Membracidae > Stictocephala > Stictocephala bisonia. Next base: position 264,440 of record JAQJVL010000967.1, on the reverse strand, counting down.
GTCTATTGTTTTGAAAGGTAATGTTGCTAGTGTTAGTAACGACAAATTTTATTGATTTAAGGGTAATCAATTTCCTTGTCAAGTTGCTAAGATAAACTAAAAGAGTATAAATAGCTTGATTTAAGGGTAATCAATTCCCTTGTCCAAATACGTGTAATGTCAAAATACTTAATGAGTTGAGTGAATAAAATGCTCCGCCTGGACGAAGTAGACTTGATCAATGTGTCAAAGAATAAGAAATGTAATTGATTTTTGGCTATCAATTGCCTTATCCAATCAGGTTGTAATACCAAGGTAACTTTGTCCAAGATAATTCAATTCACTAGTTGTACTATAAGGTATGTTGATGTACAGTAGTGAGTGTGGCCTTGCCGAGGTCAGGGTGCTGTGTCAGCAGATGTTAGGTCGCTGACACTGTCTAGGTGACACCAATGTCTGACTGCCACCTTGCTACTGTAGCTCAGTGTTGGCACTGACGTCACTTTTGTCTTGAGAAATTATTTTGGCTAATGTCAATATTTGTTATTAAAGTCTTTTAAATGATTCTAGTTTCTCAGACAATCTTAAAAAGCACATCTTGTATAGATCAAGTGTTAATAAGAAAGCTTTAATAATATTTCAATAGAAAGATGTCTTCAGTATGGTGTTGTCAGTTGATTTGGTGTTGTTTTAAAATGTTTCCAGTTCAACATAAATGGATTACTGGGTGTGATTTATATAGGTGAGTTGACTTACGGCCCTTTATATGTGTTGTTGATAAAAGTCCTTTGAGTCTTATTTGCCTAAAACACACTTTAAACTATATATTTATGGTGACTAATTACACTGGTTTGTCACTAGTCCGCCATCTTGGTTTGATAATACATTCAGTAAGACCAGCTTTATATAATAAATTGAGGTAGGTGTTTCGAACATGGTCATTTCTATTTAAACCTAAAGTGTTAATATTAGTATCACCAATTAAAAGATATGTAGTATTAGTTTTAATATAATTATATTTTTTTAAGCCCTTTAAAAACGGTTCACAGTTCATGGCCGGACTCTGGTAAACACAGTAAGTTGTAGTGGCGCCCGTCAATGTCAAAGTCCAGCTGTAGGCCTGTTGCCTCTCCTAATATCATCTGACACGCTACTCCACAAAACTTAGCATTCATATAAACGACAACCCTAGTTATTAGTAGTACTGTAAATGTCATAACCGTCTAAAGTAACAACAGTTGTGTCTGTGTCAACCCATGCCTCTGTCAAAATAATTACAGTATGTCAAATGTAAACATGCTCTCCAGTAGTAGTAATAAACTGTCAACAGTCTTTTGGTAGCTTCGTATATTAAAGTGTATTGCTGTAATCAAGTCTTTATTGTCCTTATTTAAAAGTTGAGCAACTTATGTACAACAGTCTATTTGTTCACAGTATATTTGTCGGTAATTGTCTAGTAAATCATGTTGTCGTCCGTCACCATCCATGTGTCGTTATTGCATGCCTCTGCCACGTCGTCTATTGATAGATTAATGTATTTTTCAATATGCACTTGTAGTATGTACTAAAAGAAATAAGGATTTGCCACAGTTAGCATAAATAAAAATTATTTACGTATTTAAACGCATGCTCAAATTAAAAAAAAATTGTATATATATATATATATATATACACACACTTAAGGTATTAATTCTTTACAATTAACAAAAATGAAACTGACAAATGAGTGGAAATAACTTATTGTTAATCCCAGAATATAAATGTAAACTTTGAGATCAAAAAACTTAAAAAAATTAATAAAAAAAATATATATAAATAATTAAATAAATACATATAAAAAAACAACAACAAACAAGATATTGAATATAAATATGATGTATACGCAACTAAACATTCAACCTGTTATACCTTGAAAAGTGGAGAAAATATCCCATCTCATAACTAATTTTTAACTAAGAAAATTTACAGCTGAATATAAAACAGATTTAATGTTATTTTGGCTATCAAGTTGAATTGAATAAATTAATGAACAAATTTAATGAAGCAAAATAAGTATAACTTAGTGTAAATATGTAATTATTAATATAGGGATATATTGCAATATAACTGCCTATCACAGAATCATGAATAAAATAAGATATATCTTTTAGTAATAATAATTAAAAGAAAGGACAAGCCAGCAGTTAATTATGATTGGAAACAATATTCAGGTAAAACAAATCGTACTAAAAATCATAAAATTGTAAGAAGATAAATTGTAATAATATATGTTTCATATCAAAATTCACCATAAAATCTAAATGTATTTTACAAAAGCTTTATAAGTTATCAATTAATAGTATAAATTTAATGTTGAAAAATCATATGATAGTATTAAAATGATGAAAGTTAACAAAATATAAGCATGTTACAGAAAATACATAGTTAATTCTTTGTAAGTAAACAAACAATATTTACAAATAAGCTATCCATAATATACAGTCAAACAAAAACTAAAAAAAAATAAATCGCTTTTTTAACTAATTAATTTCTTTATGGCCCAAAAATAAGTTGAAAAAATAAAGAAAACTAAACAATACTAATTGATATGAAAAAATAAAACTTTCTACATACAAATATGAAGACCTCATTGCTTTATTAGCTGCTCTAAGTCCTTGAGTGACCGGAGGAGAGTGGGTGGGCAGTCCTGGAGAGCCATCTTCTTAACGTACACCTTACAGTCCCGACTCCAGGTGAAGGCGATTCTCTTCTCTTGGACGTGGTGCTTGGCTCTACTAAGAATCATCTTATTATGCGGTGTGAGGTGGTCGTTAACATAAACCTTTGTGGATGGCCACGAATCGGAGAGGGCTGCGGCAGTAAGTCTGTTGCTGTTGTCTCTCACAGCACGCACCCAGGCTGACTTCTCTTCACGGGAGATGAACTTAGCCACGATGCTGGGGTATTTCTGTCCCTCTCTGAATGGCAACCTGTGGGCCATGGACACATTCCTGCTATCAAATTGAACATTTATCACAGCACTGAGTTTTTGAAGAATAATGTAAACATTCTCACCTCTACTACACGGCACACCCAAAATTTCGATATTTTCTCTCCTCGAATATTGTTCTAAGTCTCGCTTTTGCTGTTGAAGGTTTAACATTTCCGCTTTCAATTCTCTGTTTTCTTGCATTACAGCAATATATTCTACCTTCCTTGTCTCATTTTCTGTCACGAGGTTACTGAGAGTTGCCTGCATCACACCGATGGTGTTGTTCACCCCCTCCAACTGCTTCTCCACACCATCTATACTCGATTTAACTTCTGCAATACAAGATCCAAGATCTTTTCCTAGATTTTGAATGAGGGTGGATAGCGATAGCTCCTGCTCCCCACGGCTGTCATGGCTGACCGTTGACGAAGTCTCAGCATTGCAGTTTTCACATCACCAAGCAGCCTTCTTCCGGGCTGTCATCTTCTTAAAGTTGTCAGACGTTTCCACACGAGCGCACTCGGGGTGAAACGAAACTTTGCAGTCCACACACACTAGGGTATGAGACGGGGGCAAGATAACCGCACATTTTCCACTAACTGACATTTTTCAAATATTTAATTTAAATCTAACGATACAAAAAATAAAACCACTATTTTTAATGAATTCTTTTAAATAAAATAAACTGAACAAATAAAAATGACTACAGGAAGCATGACACGACACGGCAGAGCACCTACACAGGTTAGTAGATAAGACTTGTCAAGGGGCAGTCGACCGCATTGTCTGGCATCCAGATAAGAACAGGTTAGTGATTGCATATATTACTGGGCATGGCTACTTCAGGAAACATCTGGCAAAGACTGGTCTCTACAGAGAAGACAACAGTTGCCGGCTTTGTGGTGAGACTCTCGAGTCTGCTGAGCATTTACTAACTGAGTGTGAAGCTCTGGAGAAGGAGAATATTTGGGGACGAGCCCTCAGAAGAAAGAATGGTAGCTAGTCTGGGAAAAAAGATTTTAGAGCTGGCTAAGCCACTTGGAATAAGTACCCCATTATAGGAATAGCCTCGGAGCTTTCCTTCCCCTCAACAAACTAAACATTGTCTCTAAGTTGATACCAGTTTTTAATTTCTTCTGTCAACCAAACTTTTTTTAGTTTTAATGAGAGCATATTTTGAGTTAATTTTGATTTGAATGTAGTTAGGGAAAATGTTTAACTTACAGCATTGATTATTGAACCAAATATGTTCTGTACATAGCCTATGTTTAGTTTTGAGTTTTCTGTATAAAATACATAGTCGTCCAGTTTCGCTTTTTTTAAGAGGTGATCATTTTCTGCTGTACATGCTTGATGGAAGTTGTTAGGTTGTACATTGAAAGTAATTTTTTAATAAAATTCCACAACTTTAATTTTAATAAAAAGCGCTTTTGCTGGTTAAGATATCTTCAGTTGTAAATGTAAACAGAAAACATAGGTGTATAAAAGTAACAAAATAAATCACATGCAAAATACCAAATACTAGTTAACTTAAATTTAAACTAAGTGGCTAAGTTAGATATAAAGATAAAAAATATCATATTATTGTGCTGTTGATCTTGCTCTTGGTTTGTCTGATGCTGTTTTCAGCTTTGTCCAGGTGGACTGAGCTTTCCTCAAGGCACTCTTCTGTTGTAGCTTTAGTGCCTTACCATTTTCCTTCTCTGTTGTCTTACAGGCTGTGCTAGGAGCAGGCTGATCTTTAGCTAATTATGTTTCCTTAGTATTGTTCAAAGAAGGTTTATTCTTAGGTCCTATCACCTTAATGTCATCAACTTCTTGGCCACACTACTTTACCAACAACTTCCTCATTCTCAACCAGTTATTGGTCCAATTCAATCGACCATGCCCTTATAAATACCATCAGTCAAGCATTCTCTGGGTGATACAAAAGTTATATCATGCCTTGTCAGATCCCTCAACAGCTGTGTGGAATTTGAACTGCTCAGTGTCGTTTATCTTAACAAATATCCCAGAGTGACCAGACATGATATCATACAACAACACTTCAGTATCACAAAACACATCACTTTTATTATTCACCACAGAATACAATATGATTCACTGTTAGTGATATTGTCACTTTCAATACTGGCTCGTTACCAATAGACTCACCCGTTTTTCAACTGACTGACTGAATGCTCTCCGCTCTTATATTGTGTCTGTCAAGTGTTCTAGAAAAAGGTGTCAGCTGATTTACAATGAGTACATAATTTTTTTTTAGATTTTTGTTACAATTTTTCATGGTCATCATTAAATTTTCACATAAAACTTAATTTACAACTAGTTAACAGATTATTTTAACTATCTCAACTTAATGTAATTTACATAGCGAAAATAAAATAAAGTAAATAAATTGAAAAAACTAATTGCAGTTGTTTTACGGAACCTCATTTTATATTGGCAGTCTATCTGTAATCGTATAAAATAACTTATAGTAAACAATAGAAAAAGAGTATAGGCCTATTGCAAGGATAAAGATAATTTTTCTCACCTTTAAGCACTTAATGTATTGGATATGAAGAAAGTGCCTTATTCACTAAACAATAAATTTTGTTCTAGCCTATAGATTTTTAACTTACCTTTGAGAGATACATCTGAAAGAGTACTCTCTTTGACAACAAATCTTTTCCTCTTTGGTAATGTTATGATAACACTGTGTCAGTGACCACTATAATTATTCCTGAAATACATCAGACGTTCAGAAGAGCTTGTCACTTTTATTTCTCTCACCGGCCTTATTAACTCTGGGATTTTATTTTTCGTATTACATCGTATTGTTGTAAATTTCATCTACATACAGTATAAGAAACATGCTGCCAATATTATTTATTTATAATTTATTATAATAAAATAATAGTGATAGTTTATAGTAAGCAAGAAATACAAGAGTAGTTTGAAAACCGTTAGATACAAACAATTTCAACATTTACAAAAGGTTTGAAATTAGAACGGCAAGGTTGGTTTAGTAGTCTAGGGCACAAAAGAGGGCAACACCTCGTTTGATCCAGTGGGATTGTGTTGTGTCTGAGGGCACCTCTATAGTGAGTACATAGTTTGTGGAATGGCCCGTAGTGGACAGTGTACCAGCACGTACCAGGGTTTTGTACACAGGACTCTCATACACACCTGTCAAGGCCACTTGATGGTCCACTTCTGGCAATAACCATATTGGTGGCATATCTGTAACATGGGTAACCCTTGACATTCATAATATAGAGTTAAAAATAAAATATTATTAATTCTAACTTATTTTGTGCTTTAACACTAGATTACTTTTCTAAGCCTATCTGATTTACAAGTTTGAGCATGGATTTAGTAATAATTTACGTTGAACATTGCAAACCAGATAGTTACTTTGAAAAGAATCTACAATTAGCTGGAGGTATTTGAAAGATGGGGAAAAAATTCATACATAGCCAAATTTATGTTGGAAGCTCCAGGTCAGGCATGGTTGTTGAAGAAGGTGTTATTAGTATTTGCAATTTACGGAGTGTATAGAAGGGATTATTTGATTAGTATAGAAGTTGATGATGTTCATGACATTGGAACATTTTTATTTGTATTTCTTAAGGGTAGTAAAACTAAAATAATTTGTGAAGTTTTACAATCACCAACGAAGATTGTCCCTTCAATATCTGTGATCTATACTGTAAGTACAAAGCATTGCAGTCATCTTACATGAAAGGTAAGAGATAAAGCCTCATTTTTGTAAAGCTTAAAATGTAGGATGCCATACTATCGCAGCTGTTCCAAAATATGTTGCTAGATTTCTTAACCTAGAAAACCATAATGGCTATACAGGTCATGCGATGAGAAGATCATCTGCAACCATGCTTGTTGAGGGGGTGGAGACCTCACATTGAAGAATCATGGAGGCTGGCGCTCCTCAAGTGTTGCAGAAGGATACGTCAAGGACTCTATAACAAGAAAGATAAGTGTGTCCCGTAGTTCTTTCCCATTACACAGTCCGAATCGAACAACTCTAGTCCACAGTACAGAGCCATCTACTTCGACAGTTGTTTCCAAACAAGAGAAAAATCATTTCACGATTGACGATTTGTTTGACAACAACCCTGAGACTAAAATCGTTGAAAATCAAACAAAAATTAATTAAAACTTATCTGTTCTTCAAAATGACTTGCCAAATAAAGTCATAAATGTGCAAAATACTGTTGTTCAATAAATATGAACTTCTACATGTTAAATATATATTTAGATTGCACATGATTCATTTGAACTATGTATTTGTTTTCGTCTATGTTTTAATTAAATTAATATACAAAATATAAATATCACCGTAATTTTATTTGAACAAGTGATAGTAATTCCTTGAGTGTTGCTCATCACTCCCTATTAGAAACATATGGTTTGTAAATAAAATACATGTAAACATTGTAAATTATGTTGTATTATTAACCTCAAAAAAAAAAAAAAAAAAAAAAAAAAGAAAGAAAAGAAAAGAAAACAACTTTATGGTAAAAAACTTTATTGAATATGTAATAATTATTCCTATGATGAAAAATGTTGATTATCACTTAAAGAAAAGTGGCATTTTGGTGCTTAATTGTTTTTACAAACTTGGCTGCTCCTCGTTTGTAAAACACGATTACACACCAAAAAGTACCACTTTTCCCCCTAGAGATGAAAACTACTATTAGAATATATGTCACGATACTAAAGTGTATTGTCTGAAAATATTTTCTCATATTTTTTAGTATTTTATCATTCTGGTTCAAAATGAAGTGCAGTCAAAGCCTTGCACAGTTTGCATTTGTAAGGTTAACTGTTCATTGTACATTTGTTATTTATTGAAGTTTGATTGATTATTGCTATGATAATAATATAGCAATAATCTATAGTATTATCAATGTATATTTTTGAGGATAGTATTGCCGCATACAGTTATAATAAATATTTAATATAAGTTTTACCTCTATGTTTAATGTGTTGAAGTTTCATATAGAACTTAAAATTATATACTTTCAATCGGATACAAAATAAACATGTTTATTTATGTACAAAACAGATGTTATTAATTTACTAAAATCAACTCAATGTTATTCTTATGAAAAAAAACCAAAATTTTGAGGGGCTACTTGTGCCCCTGAGGAATGGAATTCAAAAAAATCCTTTCTTAGTGGATACCTTCTATACTAAAGCTAACTTACTTTAGTACGAGGCGTGTTTTTACCGTTTTGGAATCCCGCCGCTGTAGTGCTGCGGTCAAACTGATTCAAAAAGTGACCACTGAAGTATTGTGTTTCAGTTCGGTACTACAATTGCTAACTTGATGCAATAAACAGAAGAATGTTAGTTCATAGTACAAAACATACACCATAAAGGGACCAATAATGAACACTGATTCAATAAAGTGACCACTGAAGTATTGTGGTTCAATACGGGACTACAATCGCTAACTTAATGCAACAAGGTCAAGAATGCACAGTGGTATTTACCCCAACACCCACTCACCCATACACGTACAGTGATGTTGACCTACCCATCCACCTATACACGCACAGTGGTATTGACCCACCCACCCACACATACACGCACAGTGGTATTGCTGTGTACTACTATCTATTAACAAGCCACAGCCGCCGTTACGGATCCAATCGACTGTATTTAAGGTCACTTATGACTGTTTAAAATTCCTCCTCCGATTAAAAATGCCGCCGACTGTGAATTATGCGCTGTGTACATTTTCATAACGCTAAGGGTGTGGAAGCAGCTGATACTCATCGTGAGTCTGTCACAGTGACAATAAATTTGGTTTTAAAAATCATCACCATCACGATTTTAATGGTCTAGTAATGTAAGAACTGGTTAAACATTTTTTGTGTGATTCTCTGTCAGCATTTTGGGAACCTACCGTAAGCATAACGTTCTGTACTTCAAACTGTCTATCACAATTTCAATAATCGCACTTCTTGACACTTGAAGACACATTACATAATGATGCATTTGTAAAGCATCTGTTTTCTCTGACTTTTTTCATCAACCTTTTGCACCAAGACATCAGTAATGAGTGAAGGTTTCCGACTTCGTTCATCATCATGCACATTCGCACAACCTTAAAAGCTCTCACCCATTTCCATACCATCCCATCACTCATTCTGTTTTCTCAATAAACTTTACAGATCTCTCGATGAATGTCAGCTGCTTTCGTGCCTTTATCGTTACGAAAACTTATCACAACATGTACTTTACAGTTGGCGGCATTTTTAATCAGAGGAGGAATTTTAAACAGTCATAAGCAACCTTAAATACAGTCAAATGGGTCCATACAGAAACAGCGGCTGTGGTGTGCCAAAAGATAGTAGTATCTAGCACGCATGCGCTGGACACCGACTGCAGCGCTACAGAGGCGGATTCCAAAACGGTACTTACTTTAAAAACACGCCTTGTATTTTCATGTAAAGCCGTTCGGTGGTTTTTGAGATTTCGTGATGAGTGAGTGAGTGAGTCAGTGGTATTTGGATTTATATACACAGGGTGTTTGAAAAGTGTGGGGCAAAACTTCAGGAAATGATTAAATAGATAAAAATAAACAAAAAAGTTCCTATGAAGATGTGTCTTATCTCGCATAGTTTGTTGTCTGTCTGTATGTGTGTTTAAAAAAATACTTTATCTCTTAAATGGTATTAGCTATAGTTTTGAAACTTGACATAAAATTGAATTTTATACCACCTAATATACTCTAAAAATATAATAAAATAATATTTTTACCCGTTTCAAAATGGTCGCAGTTTAAACATTTTAATGCTAAATTTCATGAAAACCAAAGCAAAAACAAAAAATTGTTACGGTATGTAATAGTTAGCTTAAAAAGAGACAAATCTGTTGTTACCTTATTTGTTACAATCGGACAGTAAATCACTGAGAAAATGTAATTTCACTGATTGTGTGCAAAATGTTTTTGCAACTTTTGTATGCTTGTATCTAGTTACTTGAACAAATCCACCAGTCAAATTTTGCACACAATCAGAAAAATTAGATTTTCTCAGTTATTTACTGACCGATTGTAACAAATGATGTATCAAAAGATTTGTATCTTTTTAAGCTAAATATTAAGTATTGTGACATTTTTGTTGTTTTTGATTTGGTGTTTATGAAATTTAGCATTACAATTTTTAAACGGCCGCCATTTTGAAACGGGTAAAAATATTATTTTATATTATTATAGTATATTAGGTGGTGTGAAATTAAATATTCATGTCAAGTTTCAAAACTAAACCTAATATTGTTTAGGAGATATGGTATTTTTTAATGAACACACATACAGAGAGACGCCAAACTTTAGATAAAACATATCTTCATAGAAACTTTTTTGTTTATTTTTATCTATATAATGATTTCATGAAATTTTGCCCCATACTTTTCAAACACCCAGTATATAGTTGTCTTATAAAACACATCACTACAGACCAATCAGAAAAAATTACATTTTTAACACATTTATTATACTTTTTTAAAATTACATTACATATAAATGTGCAGCTAACAAGAATTTCTGGAAGAAAATGAGTAATAGGTGTGAAATGAAGTGATGATTTAAACATCACACAAAAATACCTAATTTAATGACTTTCAGTCACTATGACTTTAACACATGGCATTTACCCAAACAGCATTCAAATTAAATGTTACATGAACAAAGTACATAATAACAAATCAATTAAAATTGTTATACAAACAAGTACACAAACCTAAAGAAATAACTCATCCCCGATAGTAATCAAAAAAGGTAAAGTTTCATAAAAACTTACCAGTGTAAAGTTCTTTTGGTTTAGATTCTGTAAGGCTATTACTTTTAGCACTCCAACGAGCTCCTTCCAGAAACAAGCCATATACAACGCAACCATCGTCTGGTTTCTTAGGGGGTTTATCTGCTAAAACCTGAAAGAAAATGTAAGGATTTGCTAATCATAATAAATTTTACAAACTTTCATAGTCTCTTTATCTTTCAACCTTAAACTACTTTTTATTTGTTTTACTTCAGATGTAAAAGATTAGTTTGAAACTAACTTATGTAATCAGACAGGATACAAATGATAAAGAACTGAAACATAAAACGAAAATAACACAGGTTTAAAGATTTAATACATTTTAAATTTGAAACATTCAATATTAACAAAGAACGCTGGAAATACTACTATCAGCGATTTGAGCTAGAAATTAATGTTTGTGGGCTACAGAATAACACAACAGCAAAACAAATTTTACTTTTGAAATGGATTGGTGCTCAGCACTATAAAATAATGGTTGACAACTTTGACCGAAAACCAATTTTGACTATTGACATAGTTGATTTCATATCTAATTTTTACAAGCCTAAAACATCTTATTTAGCTGAAATACTTAAATTTGGTAAAATTGTGAAGGACCAAGAACAGTCTGTCAGTTTATTTCTAAACAATCTGAGGGCTGGAGCTACTGATTGTCAATTCAAGGACACGCTTGATGAGCGGTTACGTGACCAATTTTTACTGATCATTTAACGATCCGAAAATGCAAGAGGAACTTATCAGAACCCATCCTGAGGAAAACGCTAGACTACAAGATATTGTAAGGATGCTTGTATCATGGAAATGGCACACACTCACAAAGAGCAAGTAGGAAGTAATGACCCACCCGCCCATCCATACACGTACAGTGGTATTGACCCACCAGCCCACCCATACACGTACAGTTGTATTGACCCACCCGCCCATCCATACACATACAGTGGTAATGACCCACCCACCCACCCATACACGTACAGTGGTATTGACCCACCCGCCACCCATACACGCACAGTAATATTGACTCACCCATACACGTACAGTGATATCAACCCACCCGCCTACCTATACACGTACAGTGATATTGATTAATTAATTAACTTATTGTTGTTTTGATTATGTTGTCAATTATTTATTATTAACTACGTTTTTCTCTACAAGAGACACATGACAAGTGTTTGATCTGTTTGGATAGTCATTTTTGTTAGTGTTGTCAAAAAACATGGCTTCAATATTTTTAGGTGTTATGGAGATAGTAGGCAATAAGTCCTTCTAATACCAATATGGTGTGTTCAATTGTTGGTATTGTTGTGGATACTACTAGAGAAAACTGGGGTTGAATGGTGGCCAAGGTGCAAATGTTATCTAGGGAAGAGAACCATATATCAGGCTTGTCAGTTAGATGAAAATCAAAACAATACTATACAGTTTGAATTACATATTAAGATATAGGTCCCTTACTTACTCTTGTTATTGGGCTATTAATAGATAGGCATTTCTGAGCTTAAGTCAAACTCAGTCAGTAACCAGACTACAAAGGTTATCCACACTCATCCTACACTCATGTAATAATCCATATTCGCCTTAAAATACGTGTTAGTTGTATCTGAGTCTCAAATCTGAATTACCTGACAGTCACACAACAAATCTGAATTACCTGAAAGTCACACAACAAATCTGAATTACCTGACAGTCATACAACAAATCCAGTAGCATCCGATGGGGGTAATACACTCTGTTCCTCAAAATACAAACCATCAGGTGGCAGTTTGATTAGTTTACTGTGTTGAGTAAAGATGATTACTTTGAATGTCCTAATAGTTAAAATATTATTTTAATTCAAAAGCATTAAAAGATATATATTATTTTTTCAATTTTGTTAATTTATAGAGAAATAAATATTGTTTCATTATTCTTGATTGCAACCAAAAATTATAATTGCATTATTAATCAGCTAAGAGCGAGAGAGATAATAATGCTGTCTTAGCACAATAGTTTGTATTGTGCTCCTTGAACCAATACTCTGATTGGTCAAGCTTTGAATGCCTCCCCCGTTGACGACGCTCGAGCTGGAGTATCTTCGTCTGTCTGTGTTCTTTTTGCTGATGAATATGCAAGCTCGTGCCGCTCTGACTTTTAGTGCCTTAAATAGGGCTCTATGAACTAACCGGCTCTCACAACTCAGTATAGGTTTGGCGATCACATTGTGTGCATGAACTTGGGTGTGGAAAGCGTGTTTCTGACCTTAAGAAAATTTTGAATGAACAAAATTTGAGGAAGATCGCGTCCCATCTCACCCACTACAAGGACGGCTTGGCCTGTGGATGCCAGAAAAAACGTGAGCCATATTTCTGTACAGATCTAAGGAATCGTGGTGAGTGAAACTTTTTCTTATATTTAGATCCTCCTAAAAGTCATTTAATAATTTCCCAACTATTGCTCATACTTTCTTACCAGATCATGTACTGTTTCCCTTAGAAATCACAATTGCATATACTGTACAAAATATGGTGAAGAGAGTAATAATAGGTCGCAGACAGTTTTTACCAGAATACTAACCAACAGTTGACAGTTGATGTAGTATTCTGAAAACATGGCACTCTCAAAGCTGCAGTTAGGAATTGATAATTATTTGTATGATCATAATAATTTTAATAAAATATTTCTTACACTGACTTTTGACAAAAGTAGTATCACCGTTCTGGAATGGCACTGTATTCCTATTTAAATTGAGAAACTCAGTTCAACCAAAAAAATGTCAAAAGAAGTAAGAAACAAATCTTTAAATTGGGGCCATCAGTCTATACAAATTGGTGAATACTTCCCTCTGATCAGACAAAGTGATGTTTTGACTAAACGAGCACAACTTGCCTTGCTTCTACATAACAATCAGTATTTAAATTTAACTTCTGCAACAATAATCGAAATGATGTTTCAACAAAAATAAAATAAGAACACCTCTTAACAGTGCCATAACGTCCAGCACAACAAACCTGGAGGAATCTAGTCTCCAATTTAATGAAACAGATGAGGGTGGTACCTCTGTTACAGTAAAAAATTGTGTTCTCCCAAGAAATATTGATATTAATACTCTACCCTGTACAAATAATTTTCAATTTCATGAAGAACATGGTGTCGAACCACAGACGTTGAGCCTTACTGCAATACCTTCACAGGCAAGTAAGAAGGCTATAAACAACTTAAAATCTAACCAATAAAGTCTACATAATCACAAAACTCTATCTGCAAACTTAGAAAAGTATAAACCAAAGATTAATATTTTTGGAGACAGTCACGCAAAAACATTGTGTTGCTAAATTTCAGAAGGCAGTTCATATCTCAGAGGCTGTGATAAGTGGAAATATTTACCCTGGAGCTCCATTATCATACATATATGAACAAGTTAAAGATGCAGCTCTGACTCCTAAATTCAATAAATATGATGCAATCATCATCGTTGGTGGAACCAATAGTGTAGGAAAGGAAGATAATCTCCTGCACAGACTTTTAAAAGACCTAGCAAAGACAGTTAATAACATCAATATCATTCACACTGCTATAACATTTAGATATGATCAACCTGCACAAAACCAAAGGATCGCACAGCTGAAAAAAAATTGGCAGTTGGGTAGAACACATGGAAAATATCTCTCTTGTACCGATAAACAACTTAATATCACGCCAGTCTTTTACAAATCATGGACTTCATTTGAGCAAATATGAGAAAGAATATTTATGTTTAATGCTTGCATTACACATGATGACAAGACTGCAACAAAATTATACACAGGCTCCTAAAATCACTGTAAAAGAAACAAATATGGAAAAATTGATACACTATCTTAGAAATAATACAAACATTGCTTCTGCTCACTGCATCTCCGCAGACATAGAATAATATGTCAGACACATGAGTGCAGCTATAGTGGTGATTTTTAGAAAGTGCTTTCAGAGACCTGAGGTATCAGACTTTCTTACTGATCACTTGACCTGCCAAAAAAGTCATGATGGTGTAACTATGTAAAACAAGATATTGCCATAACCTGAAATTCCTGATTATGAGGCCGCTTTCAAAGACTTGATTAAGGACGCTAAAAAAAAGAAAATAAAACGGTTAATCTGCTCTCCCATGGCTGTGTAAGATACAACATTTTGATCAGGCTCTTTGCAAAAAATTATAGTGAAGTTTCATCTGGCCACTGGTGCTTTGGTTGATATTGTAACTTACAGTGAGCGGTCTTTCAGACAACTTAGAAGCGGAATGTCACATAAAGAATTTTAGAAATTTACAATACGAGATTTCTTCTGAATGTCAAAACCGTCGAGTAAATATTACTCACTCAGAAAAACAAAAGAACACCCCAAAAAAGACAGTTAACATCTCAAACCTAGCACGTAACTTTAGGGATAGTAACAACCTAATTCTAACATCTTGTATAATACCTGGTGAACTGTCTTATGCAGAAGCAACCAAACTTAGTGCATCATCTAACGCAAGAGAAGACAGTAATTCACCAAGTAATTTTAATAATCTAAGCAGTCATGTGATACAGTCATCTATTTACTCTTTAAACTTGATGAACATGACACAACCAACAATCAGATAAGACAAAATAAAAATATTTCTATTAAAATCTTTCACCAAAATATACAACATTTAAGATCAAGAATTGAGCAATTAGAAATCACCACAGATAATTAAATCCAGATATAATAATATTAACAGAACATGATCTGAAACTAGAGAAAATAATACACTAAATATAAATAACAACAAAATTAAAATCTTTTTTTCTCAAGACAAAATTCAATTAAAGGTGGTGTCATGGTTATGTCCAGGATAGGTCTTGAGGGGAGACAGGTGGACATAACCCAATCATTGTCAAATAGGTTAATAGAGGATAAACAATTTGAACTTTGTGCCCATAGTTATGTAAAATGTAATTTTAAGTTCATAGTAGTTGGTGTTTATAGAGCTCCTAGTTCAGACTATCATATTTTCTTAGACAGATTAAGCATTTTTGTTGACTTTTTTAGTACAAAATTCACGAACATAAAAATTGGATGGGACATAAATATTGACGTTTTAAAAAATGATGATAAGTGTAAATGTTTAAAATATATGCTAAAAAGCCATAACATGAGATATTTAATCACATTTCCAACAAGAATAACAGAATATTCCAAATCGGCCATAGATACATTTTTAATAAAATACACAAGAAACTATAACATCTTAATAGAAGGTATAGTAACCTGCTTATCAGATCACGATGGACAAATTCTATCTTTCGATAATCTCAATTCAGATACAAGTACCACTAACAAAATGACAAAGCAAGAGATATGTAAATTTTCAGCACAAAATATAGCATACTTTTCAAACCTTTTAAAAAACGAAACATAGGGAGAAGTGTATTTTTAGCCCCTGTTGAAGTAAAATATAATGTATTTAACAAAATTTTCAAATACTATTTTGAACAGGCATTTCCTAAAACACTGATATAAAAAAAAAATCAAAAATCAAATTGGCTGTCAAAGGAAATAAAAACTAAAAAACAAGAATTGATACAACTAACTAAGGAGTGTAGGCAAAATACAAATTTAGGATTAAAAGAGATATTAAAAAGGAAATTTTAGGGTTTAGAATTTTTTAAAAACAAAATAAATAAATCATCAAACATTCAAAAAACTGTTTGGGACAACAGTTACTTTTATAAATTCTTATAAAAGTAGGAAGAATAGTAAAACAATTCGGACATATTCGATCATTCCAAGAACTTTAATATATTTTAATATTTACCATTAATAAATTAAAGAAATACATACAAAATATTTACTTTAAAACTGTAGTTGATAGAATCAATAGCAAGTATGTATTTCCTTGCATAATTCTGAAGACATCCAGTTAGAAAAGCTTGTGGGAAATAGAAGCCAGATATCCAAAAGCATGGTGGAATACCATTATCTATCCAGTTCCTAATAAAGTGAATCCTCTGTTGTAAGTCCACAACCCACGAACCTGGAAAAATCATCATCAATTTAAAAATATTGCTTTATATATATATATATATATATATATATATATATAAAACATTTCCAGGACCAATTCTGGTCATACAAATTAGTAAAAAGTTGTCTTGTTATGAAAGTAAAATACTTTAAACGATGCATATGATACTTACAAAACTTGTAAGTTAATGAACAACAAATACATTCCCTGAATTTATTTTAAAAAGCTACACATCACTTAGTTTTTTAAAAAAATTTTTTTTTTTAATTTAAAAAACATTTTTTAAAAACTAAGTGATGTGTAGCTTTTTAAAATAAATTCAGTAATGAACACAATCACGAAAAATACATACCGTCAAGAATTAAATACATTCCCATAGATATGAAAATAAATAGATGCAAGGTGTGGTTAGATTGTTAATATAGTGCTGAATCATTCTTATGGCAAGATTGTAAAGAACTGCGTACTTCCCTTATTCAATTAAAATCATTCATAAAATACTACTACATATATGAGAAGTCACTTGCAATGTTTTCTGTTGAAGGGATAGAAAAAACCACATTGCAGAATTTATATTTTACATAAATGTAAAATTTGTATTCATGAAATTGAGAGACTTTAAGAAAAATACCTCATAATAACATTAGCTTAAGTCACTTTCAATTTTAATATTCCATGTATATAAAGAAGCGTGTCCAATGACAGCAGAACAATTCAAATATACGTAATAGCCATTAAAGAAGATACAAACCAGGAACAATAATAGATCCTACCATCCGATTTAGGATGAAGACCTTTCAGGATGAATGGGCTAGTTGTAGCATGCACCATAGTTACTACACAAGATGAGCGTGTGGGCTATGTACGAGGGGTATCCAAAAAGTAAGTTTCCCTGTTCTGTAAAAAGACGCGTGCGTAACACAGCGTGCAGCTGTGGGCGGGGATATTTAGCGCGGTTCGGTTGGCAACAGGTGCGCCGGTCACTGGCGCATTGTCACGCTGCTCAGTCAGGTGCTACCCAAACATTATGGAGACTCCACTGCGTTCTGCCACCAGTTGCGAAGTCCGTAGTGTTATTCGTTTCTTGACCGCCAAAAACGTAACTGCCGTTGAAATTCATCGTCAGTTGTGTCAAGTGTATGGTGAACATGTTATGTCCGTTCAGATGGTCCGTCGTTGGCGTGCAATGTTTTTGGAAGGAAGAGAAAATGTTCATGACGATGAGCGTAATGGCCGACCGGCCAGTTCTCGGCAACCAGACGTCATTAATGCTGTACGAGCAGTTATTGACAATGATAAGCGAGTGACTCTCGATGAAATTATGGGTAAACTGCCGTCAAGTTTTGAAGTTAGCCGGTCATCTGTGCACAATATCATGACAGAAGATCTTCAGCTTGCAAAAGTGTGTGCAAGATGGGTGCCTCGCTTATTGAGCGATGCCCATAAACAACAACGAATGGCTGCTGCCCAGTCTTTCTTGCGATTGTTTGACGATGAAGATGAAAACCTTTTCAGTAGAATAGTCACTGGTGATGAAACATGGATTCACCACTCAACTCCAGAAACCAAACGCCAGAGTATGGTGTGGCAAAAAAAAGGAGAGGCAGCTCCTCAAAAAGCCAAAGTTTTTGAGTCAGCAGGAAAGGTAATGGCTACAGTTTTTTGGGACTGCCGTGGAGTGTTATTGATTGACTATCTTCCTCGTGGCGAAACCATAAATGCAGAAAGGTATTGTGAAGTTCTCACCAGACTTCGGCGGGCAATACAGAATAAACGGCGCGGACTTTTGTCGCGCACGGTTCTGCTTATTCACGATAACGCCCGACCACACGCTGCTCGTGCAACAATGGAACTTTTGAGGAAATTTAAGTGGGATGTTTTTGGTCATCCTCCATACTCACCAGATCTTGCGCCTAGCGATTTTCATCTGTTTCCGGAGCTCAAAAGACACCTTGGCGGTCGGCGATTTGCCAACAGCGATGACCTTCAAAATGAGGTGGATACTTGGCTTAAAAATTTGGCGGGTGAATTTTGTGATGCTGGAATAAAAAAACTACTTCCTAGATACCAAGAGTGTTTAGAAAGGGATGGTAACTATGTAGAAAAATAAGGTATGATGTAAAAAGTTGAATAAATGTGTTTCAGTTATTTTTTGAGTCTTTTTAACTTTTTCATAATTAATGGAAACTTACTTTTTGGATACCCCTCGTACAACCTGACTTTTGTTATAATATATACTACTCATATAGCAACAATAATAATTATTATCTATGTTTATGAATTTTGAATGACATTCCTTTTACAATTATTTATCATGTTGGTACTATCATTTACATTTTGATGCATATATTTGTCTTCTTTAATTTGTATAACAGCTGGCGAATCGACTCATAACTTTGTTCCTGCCAAATTTTATGTATGTTTAATCAGTTGTTAAAAAAATGTCCATGCCATATTATATTTTTATATGAATTAATATTATGCGAATTGTAAAATTGATTTCATAAACAATCCCTTAACTTCCCCTCAACCCTTTCTTCATCAGCAAACTTCATTTACTAACTGAAAAACTGCATCTATACCTGAGTGTTGCTCTATGGATGTACAACCCTCACCTCTAAACACAGCCACCTACCCAGCAATAGTGGAAGCCATGTCAGTCTCTCTCTCTACTCACCTGAAGAAAGTGCCAGTTGCATTGAAAATTTTTGTGATTATGTGTTTATTTTGTATTATGTTACTACTACTCTGGTGTTAGTGAACTTGTCTTCTAAGGTAAGTTTGCTGATGTCCTATCTCTCCAATATACTAATTAACTTTACAATAAAAATTATAAAAATGTGCTTTTTTGAAACATAAATATAAACTTTTTTTACTAACAGATGGTTATATGTCAAGGCAAAGATAAAGGCGGGTGATGACTATCTACTGCTATTAATGGACTATCATGTTTATCTACTATTAGACTAAAAGAACTTAAAACTGAATCGAAAGTAACATAATTGAAATTTCTGACATCATTATATGACTTTAAACTACAAAGGAACCATGTAATTGTTAATAATGTTTGATAAACTACCTCCATTTCCGAATTCTTATTGTATACCATTAACATACAAAATATTAAAATCCCAAACAAATAAAATATTTCAGAAGAATAAGTCATTCACTGGTTCAAACATTGAACAGTAGTCAATTCAGTGGAGGAATGTAAACTACATTAATACAAAGCCTTGTTTGTGATAAGAACAACTCAACCCATAGAGGTTAAGACTGTAAAGATCGGGCTAGCGTGTTTCTGTTAACAGCCAACAATGCTCCCCCTCCTAGTGCCTACTGGATCACAATCCTTCCTAAATACATTGCAACGACCATCAAACAACCCACTGGTCTCAATATTACAATTATTACAACAATGTCTCTGTTAGCTCAATTTTATCAAAACATTCACCAAGTAGCAATTCATAAAATAAATTTGTTTTGTTTTCAGACCTCTAATGTTTAGGTAATAAACTGAAATTACATTATTACCTAGAGTTGTCATCTATTTCAACCAAATAAATTAAACCTCAAACCAATAAAACTGAAATTAATGTTTAATACCACATCCATATTTACAGCTTAAATATTAAAGTTACATGATTTAAAAACACAACTAGTTACTTCATATGAATAAATAATAACTCTAATAATGTTAAGCGACAACTGAAAATAACACCTTAGCAAAAAGTGTATTATTTTCGTATTGAAGAACCAAGATCGTTGTCTGCTGATCATAGTTTTTGGTGAGTTTTAATCAATTTAACATTATCACTGATTCACTAAAAATATGGATTGTCCTAGCTGCATCTTAATATTAGATTGCCCTGCTAAAATGTCAGCTCTCATTTTGTCAAGAAGTAAATTCATTGAATCCATCGACGTAGCTATTGTTATTGGAGAAAGATTAGCATTAACTGGACAGAAGTCAGAGTTACTGCGACGTAACATCTTCTTCTTTTTGTACGAGTTATAACTCCACTTTATCGCCAGCCTTAAAATCCTCCTTATTGAATTTAAGATTCAAGATCAAATATTCTTTATTTTAACATTTCAGGATTGCATAATACTGTCATTATAGTTTAAACACATACAGCTTACAAAAAATCACCTCAAGACATGTGCTTACGTTAATAATTAACAATAAAATTAAATACAAATGAAACTCGTAAACCAAATACAAGCAATCTCAACCTAGTTTTCTTACGTATTTTATTTAAATATTGCCGAAAAGAAACTCCTGACACTTTAAGGACAATTCTCACAAAGAAGCAATTTTACTCTCCTGAATTTTCCTTAATTTATTTAAGTCACGAACCAGTCTCTCCCCCTTATTTGGTCTGGAAGAGCGTTAAAGGGTCTAGCACCATTATAAGAAATATGACATTGTAAAAATGTGATTTTATGAGGTGATGCTTTAAGATTACAAGAGTGTGAGCAAAAGTTATAATTTATGAGAAAACTGGCTCTCAAAAAGAGGACGATTTCTATGAACAAAAAAGACAACAGAATATATATATAAAGAGCTGGAAAAGTTAATATACTGCAATAGAAAATGGGTTTGCAAAATGTCTTACTAGATTTTTTAAATATTGTTCTTACAGCTCGCTTCTGTAGCCTAAAAATAAATTTTTTTTCGTACGCTCTCATGGTCCCAAACAGCAACTGCAAAAGTGGGTATATTATGTCAAAATAACCTGTCAATAAAGCAGTTGTACCACAACATTTTGAATAATTTTAATATAAAAATCGCACTTCTAACAGCATTATATGTACACTAAATTTTAAATTCTTGTCTATATGCACTGCAAGAAACTACAATTCTGCACATGGTACGATTCATTGACTCCAAAAATGTTTTGGCTGACACGAAAGAAAAAATTTCATCAACAGTAGTTTTACCTTTAGTAAAGCCATACTGATTTGGCGAAATCATGTGATTATTTTCTAAAAAGACCAGGAACTTAGAGAGAAATACTCATTCAAAGACCTTTGATAACGATGAAGGGTAAAGAAATAAGTCTATATTAAAACAATCCTATCAGTTTCCCTTCTTGAAAAGAGGTTTCATTATGGAAGTTTTTAAGGCCTCAGGGAACAAGCCAGTTCTAAATGAACAATTTATCAGGTGAGTCAATGGTTCAGCAAATTGATTGGCCAATTTCCCTAAAAGATTGGAAGAAACTCCATCTACTCCACAGGAAAATTTAGTTTTAAAGTCAAGATTTTAGGAAGAATTTCATGGCTAGTCATTGGTGTTAAAGAGAGATTTGTTACCCCAGAAATCTTTTTTTAAGAATAATTATGATTTTATATATTTTCTTCGCATTATACTCCCTATCCTACCAGAGCATATAAAAAACATAAATGATACAAAAATTCTCAAAACAGCTAAAAAAATACCACCTTAATAAACCATAGTATAGTCTTGAAGAATTCTATGAAGATCATAATTACTTTATTGGGCAATATCTTTATTCATTGCAAGACTCATGACTACACTAAACATATATGTACACAAAAAAACCTACTACTTGTAACAAACTGACGATTCTCCGGTCTCTAAAACTTTAATGAAGAGGATCGATTTAAGATAAGACATTAGATTCAGTTAGGGTGTCTGTGCCTGGGCCTGACATGTCTCTAAAAAATCATCATTAAACTTTGTATCAGACTCCATCACTCACAATGGGACCCACAGAAACAGATTCCAGATCAGTAAAATGATTAAATTTTTTATTACAGTAAATTGTTTTACAGAGGGTCAATAACCCTCCCATTTAAACCTTGGGAAGTTTGTAACCGATTAGAGAATTTAACACCTGAAGGCTGGACCCCACTTCACGAGCCACAATGACGTCACCAGTGGACAGGGACGTAGCCAGCGGGGGGTCCAGATGGTCTGGAACCCCCCCTTCAGGTGCCGAGCTTAAAATGTTGCCAGGCCTAATAGGCCTACTTATTACTTCTTGAGAAAGTATATATTTTGATGACTATGTCATAATCAGATTAATGTATTGATGTATGGAACGTAGTCAATATTAAAAAGATTTTATCAATATCTTTAATTCAAATGGCCATTTCCCAAACCGCTGAATCACTATTGGATAGTCGATAACGCATTTAGTATGGATACCGTCTTACCAACGCAGGCCAGAAGTCTATTTCCGGTGGAGTGAGGAGAGACAAGTAGGGCCGGGCGATTCGAAAAGCCGTTCTCTTGAGGCTAATCGCAGTCAGTGATAAGTTTTACAGAGAAATGATTCGTTCTTGCCTCTGTACTTACGTTAAGAAATTGTATAAAAAAAGGTAATACCGATTTCAGTGGGTTACTTCTGTTAGGGTAGGGCTAGGTCGGATATTGATAGGTTATATTAGGTTTGGTTGGGTTATGTTTGGCTAGTTTAGGTTATGTTAGGTTTAGGTATGGACTAAAGTGAGTAATTTATAGTCAATGTTGATCGACATGATGACTACATCACATCTAGAAGCATATCTGAGGCAAAACTTATTTGCTTACTGCCCATAAATTTAACTACTGCTAGAGTTGTAAGCCTTACATAAATTGTTTGAGTTGTACAGGCATTTTAATCCAACATGTTCATTGTTGTTATTAAGACTATCGGGCATCATTGCTAACCAAAGGTGCTTTTCATTGAGTCCGCTGAGTTATTTTTCTGACCAACTGTTCATTTGGATCTTTACGTGCCTACAAAGTTATGAACGATATTGTATGCTAATCTATAAATGATTTACAATTATGAAAATCATAATTGTATCAAAGGCGAACTGCCCTCGATACTAAAGACTCCTGTCTTCACCATTATCGTTTATTATTATTATGATATGTATTTATACATCTATTACCCCTAGATTATCTGTACATCATCGGTATTATTTGTTTGATATATTAGTCATTATCACAATGTTTGTTTGATAGTCATTATCACAATCAAATTTTATTTCTTGTTTAAGAGCCGACGGACTAATCATATGGTACTTTTTATGGATTGAAATGAGTAAAAGGTCAATTTAGGTAACTAGGTAATTGGTAAAAGCACTGTTCAATTAAACATTTTTTAAAAGCTCTTGCTAGAATTTTAAAAATTAATGTATGTCAACTAGCTGAGGTGGTAATTAAGAAAGACATACTCAGGTTTAGAAGTTATTATTCTTTGACGTAGTAAATCTTCAAACATGGGGATAGCAGGTGCGGTTAGTTCATTAAAATGAACTGTACATGATTCTGTTGGTTTTTAAAATACATTTTACAGCTCTTTTTTGAAGAAAACATTTTATTGTAACTAGATGTGTCCCAGGGTACGATTGAGTACCTTATCAAGCCAGACAGCCAAAGTAAACCAGCTTTGACAAAGTAAAGTTATTTAGGGAAGAAATGCTTTTCAGAACAAAAGTGTTGGCAGACAGTTTTTCCCCCAATTATTTATCAACATGAGACCACCGTCCAACTTTGCTCCAAAGGAATCAATAAACTAAGATTCCTCGATCAGCCTTCAACGAGGGTCTCACCTAACCCAATATCTTTGAGGACCTCTTGTACAGTGGCTGGCTATGATGACACAGGCAGCAGCGGCAATAATTGCGTCTCCTTCATCCGACAACCTCGACACTACTGGCTAAACATTTCGTGTGCCAATTCTTCGGCAACCAGTTTTCCACTTGTTTCTCTAAATTTGCGAAGAGCAGCTTTTAGTTGAAAACTTAATTTTCTACAAACAATCTTTTGTTAACTTTTAGTTCTCAACTTTGGTGTAAACGCGGCTTTAATGTTGGTTGATGAGGGACCAGCTTTATTCGTAATAACTGTAATCATTATACATAAAGATTAAAGCTTATCTATGCAATGCTTGATTCGCATATCCTGTTGTCTCTATCATTTATTAATATTGTAGATATGAAAATTACAAGCCTATCCTGGGGGTCGGTAGGCTTGGGACTAGACTAGTGTTTACATTACTGCAACACTAATTAAATCTAACATGTCATTTTACCATTTACACAATGCTGACTTGATATTATGTAAGGAAATGTAAAGATGGAAATTTATGGATTCAAACAAAATTATGTGGTTTTGTTATTACTTTGTTCATACTCTAAAACTTTAGGTGTTCAAGTTAAGTTTTTCATGTGCCCTCTACTGTAAATTCTGGCTACGTCCCTGCCAGTGAGACCAACAATATGTCATTTACCCCCAGAATTAAAGTGCAGCCCGTGTATTGTGAAGTTACACCTTTGTAATGATTCAAGAGACAGAAATTTAGCGTGATCAACATATCGGCTACCCCACATAAAGTGTTATTGGTCTTAGGGATAATGTTTTTTAATTGAGGTTCGTCATACCTCTTAGGTATTCCCATTAGAATAACACTGTTGTTTTGAATAACACTGAAGACCCCCGCAGTAATGCTTCTCAGACTTTACTTATCTTTGCTGTGTAATAGGAATTAAGTCACTTATATTCAATATTTACATTGAAATATAAACTTTAATAAATTACATATTTTCTCTTTTTGAAAAATATCTCACCAAGTGGCTTGAGAGAAGGGTAGGCTTTGTTAGCCCACATGGTAGGAACAGCATTGGTGAAGAGACTTATAGACATGCTCTCAAGGGTATCACTCATTACCACCAATCCCTCAAGGGCCTTGAGAAGATCCTGTAGACTGATGTGTATCAGTTGCAATAGTTTGTTGAATCGTGTCACCTCTTGTATGAGCACAGTATTGAGTGATTCCTCATATAGCACAGGGTACCTACAGTAAAAATACAAAGTAATAATAATAATAATGTTTTTAAAGTATATTGGGAATTATTATTTTAGAAATTACAAGAAAGCAGGAAACTTATCTAAAATACCTTACAGTAGTAAAAAATTATTATACACAACTCATAACACAAATTTCCAGTGCCACTGGCACTTTCCTTAGGACAGTAGAGACATGTAACCATTAACAAAAAACTTGAAGCTTTTTGAGGATGTTGTTGGTTTCGACAATACATACCACTGAAAGCTACAAAGTAAACAGAAATGTCCATGCTATGTGATGCAAAGACTCTTTACACACAAAAATTAAGAGATATATGGTGGAAGGTAATCATATGGTTCTTTTAATGTGCAAATAAAATTTAACTTATTTATGGGAAAATATAACTTAAAAATAATTATTAAAAATTATGTTTATTATTAAAAATTAATTATAAAAAACACACCCACAAGTTGAGATGCAAAATAAATGAGATGTTTAATGAGTAAATATGGATAACATAGGTTCAAGTTTAAGTACATAAATCAAGAATATAGTCCTCAGGGTCTTCTAGGTTAACAAAAATTGGGTGTGCGTCGGACCACACGGTGGAAGTTATACTTCTTTGGCCATTCTCATACACCCACTCACGCACACAAACAGACAGGATATATAAATGAAATATAAGACATTTTTCAATATTATTCAATATATTTATCTTCAATATATTATACGTGACTTCATTATTATATTATACACCTATATTATCATTATCAGTAATTTCTTTGATTAAATTTCTTCGATTAACAATCGATTAATCGATAGTTCTTAAAAATTTGTTCTTACTTTTCAGCGTGACGCGGTTTCTCGACCAACATCCCATCCCAAAGTGTCTAACGGGCGCAAAGAAGTATAACTTCAATAAATTGTAGAGTTCAGGTTCTGCCTCGGCTGAAATATCAAATTTTAATGGGAATAAAAGTTTGTGGACTTATTCTATTTATAAAAACCTTTGTTAAGAGGTCAGAGAAACTTTTTAAATAGGAACAATCACATTTATCAAAATAAAAATTTTACAGTTAAATTGTTGTTTGTTCATCTTATTTTTAAGTTTTTTACTACAACTGTTTTGTAAATAAAACATAAAGAAATATTTAATATTTATTGATGCACATTATTACAAATTTATTAACCCAAATATGCCCATTGCCCCATTTTACAAGAAAAACATTTTTGTAAAATTATAGAAATGTGTTTAAGGAAATTGTTGGTACCACTGGACCTCACACTAACAGCAGTTGGCTTGTAACACTCATTGTTTGGCTGCTATATGTTGATGAATTTAGAGAAAATCAACTTGCAGTGATGTCTTCCAAAAACAAGTAATTTTCATAATTGATTTATTTTAAATAGCTACACATCACAACACACAATGGCAAAAAATATATACCGTCAAGAATTAACTTTTATAATATTGTTTTCTTAGTTTTAGCTTAATTATAATACACATATGTTTAGTATAATATAAAATGATATAAATAAGTTTGTTTACAAGTTGATAAATAAATACATCCTACATAACCTCTAAATATTTACTGTCCCAAAAATGGGGTAATGGGAATGGGAGGGTACTGGGTTTCTATAATATTGATTATAATGTATAGTACAATGTAATGTACTTATATATTCTTTTTTTATTTATATACTTATTTGTGAATATATTTATATTATATGACCTAAACTTATATTGTGTTTTGTTTCAAACTATAAAAAAATACGTTGCTATAGGCTAATGTTTTCTTTCAGTTTCACAATTGAGGATATATTGTCGCTTCTTGAGGATGATGACCTTACTACTTCTGCCAATATATATATATATATGGCTCCTCCAGATAACCACATGAACAGCGATGGAGATAGTGAAGAAGAGGACGAATGCAATATAAACCATTTTAGTGGTAATTAGCTTAGAGCTCATGGAGAAGTGACCATAAAGAGAATGAGTTCTTCAGGACTTGAACAAATTCATCTAGGAGGATACCGTGATTCGGACTTGATGGACATTGCAAACAGCTCATTTGATGTAAGTAGGCCTACAACAAGTTCAAGTCAAAACATCATTCCTGAACCAACTCCTCAGGAAATATCAGATACTACTATTATTCCTAACACTAACTCTGCAATTTACGATAGGCTTAAAGATTCTGGTAAAAAACAAAATATCTCCTCAGAAGGTTCCATAGACGCTGCTAGTGGTAATAAGCGAAAGAAACAGACTAACAAACCACACAAGGGTGGGAAAATAAAAAAAAAACAATTATCTGATAGAAAATGGGTTTTTACGGATATTATTCCAAATCAAGAGAGAGAGGGAGGGAGAGGGGGAGAGAGAGAGAGAGAGAGAGAGAGAGAGAGAGAGAGAGAGAGAGAGAGAGAGAGAGAGAGAGAGAGAGAGAGAGAGAGAGAGAGAGAGAGAGAGAGAGAGAGAGAGAGAGAGAGAGAGAGAGAGAGAGAGAATGGCCAAGCTTTTTAGATAACGACATGACACCTACTGAGTTGTTTGAACTATTTTGGGACTAAACAATTATTGATCATATTCTACAGGAAACCATTATCTATGCTTTTCAAAAAGGAAATCATGGTTTTAGCATCACTAGTGATGAAATGAAGGTGTTTATTTCAATTCTTCTGCTAAGTGGCTATTGCTCAGTTTCTTGCCGTAGGCTATACTAGGACAAAGGCAGCGATACTCACCCTGCTGGTGTGTGCCAAGCTATGTCCCGTAATAGTTATGAGGACATTTTGCGCTACTTCCATGTGAATAATAATGCAACTCTTGACAAAAATGATAAGATCACCAAGGTCAGGCCACTTTTTACAATGATAAATGCAAACTGGCTAAAGTATTTCCCAAATGAAGCTTAAGTAAAATACGACAAGTTCATGATATCCTACTACGGTCGCCATGGTACAAAACAACATTTGCATGGAAAACCAATCCGTTTTGGATACAAGGTGTGGTCTCTTTGTACTCGTGTTGGGTATGTTGTACAAGTTGAGCCATATCAAGGAGCCGCTACAGGAAATACTAATCCTGAACTTGGTGTTGGTGGATCGGTCGTAATGAATCTGTTAAAAAAGTTGCCCACTAATAATGGGTTCAGTGTTTTCTTTGACAACTTCTTCACCTCTCTTGGGCTTCTTGAGGAATTGAAAAAACATGGATATGACGGCACCGGAACAATCAGGCCAAATAGGGTAGGTGATGCTCCTATTCTTGAAAAGAAGAATGCAAAACAAATGCCTAGGGATGGATATTTCCAGACTACTGACTCTTCAAGTGGAATCACATTGGTAAGTATAATGATAACAACATTGTCATTGTTGCCTCAATAAATGTGGATTCAATCCAGTTGGAACCTGCAGTCGATGGAGTAACCAAGATAAGAAGCACATCACGCTCCAACAACCTTCTTGTATTATCCGATATAACACCTATATGGGAGGTGTTGATCGTTCACTGGACCATAATATTTCAGTGTATAGGACAACGATTCGTATGAAGAAATGGTACTGGACTTTATTGATGTTTTTTCTCAATGCAAGCATGAATAATCCGAGGGTGTTGAGGGGCAGATCCCAAATGAGTGTATAAATTCCTAGTGTCCTAAAAGGGCACTGATCCCGGATCTAGGGTTAAAATAAGTACTGTTTTCTAATTCCGCCGTTATAGCACTACAGTCAGCATTTAACGTAAGTATGCTCTGAATCACTATATTGCAAGCCACATCTGCCATTACAGATCCATTTGACAGTATTTGAGGTTGCATATGAGTGTTTAAAATGCCTCCTCAAATTTAAAATGTTACTGACTGTGAAGTACATGCTGTAATAAATTTTCTATTTTAATGCTAAAGGAGTGAAAACAGCTGACATTCACCAAGAGATCTGTCACAGTGACAATGTGATTTAACAAATTTTCACCATTTGTACGGACATTTTTATCTTGGGGGGGGGGGGGGGAATCTCACCCATTTCCTTCCCATTCTATTACTCATTCTGTTTTATTTATTTATAAACATAATGCTAAATTATAGGAAAATCCCATTTACAATGTAGCTCTAATAACTAACAATTTACAAACAGCATGATATTGTAAATATCTCCGCTAATATAAATATCATTAATCTGGTAACACTTAACAGTAATATATTTTTAACAAGCAGCAATAACAATGCAAAAACAACTTAATTATATCATATTAATTACACAAAACAAATAGCAATATAATAAACATAACAACAATAATTAACAAGCAACAATTAATTAACAATATGCCTACATATTTAACACAACATTTAACACCTTGACATGTTTAACATCAGCTCCTTATGAAATTCGAAAGAGATAGTGAATAAAATAAATTAATACAATTTGACTCATTTGACACGTTTACAAACATTGTTCTAGAAATTATTATTGGAATTAAAAAAATATCAATATCTACTTGGTCCATTGCATTGTATATCTTTTACACATTTGTATTAAAAGGAGAACATACTCCCAAATTTGTGCGATAGATGCTGGAGGAGAAGAGACTATGAGAATGTGAGTTAGGTCGAGGAACAGCAAACTTTACCTGGGACAGGAGCACCCGCATAGATAACACAACATAACGATCTTGTGTCTGGCACTCAACTTATCCAATTTAAACATCTATAACTCTGAATATGGCACAAGTATTGTTTAGCGACCAAATGCTTTAAAACAGAGAAATCTCAAGAAATGTTTCTGTATGCTCTCAGTCAGTTTAGGTAAATAGATGGATCTTTAAACTATTGATAGTAATAAGAAAATTAACTACTCTTTGGATAAGCCCAAGGATGGAATAAGTAAATTTGCAAATTGCAACTACATGATTGGAAAATGAAATTTTGAATCAAAATAACCTCCAAGGCCTTATACAGATGATTTGAACCAGATAAATTCACCCCTCATAATTATATCATATGGCATTTAATTGATTTTTCCTGGAGTAAGAAACAACATAACACTTATCAATGAGTTTTCTCTATTAACTTCTCAGATCTCTCGGTGAATATCAGCTGCTTTCACACATTTAGCGTTAAGAAAATTGATCACATCGCGTACTTCACAGTCGGCGGCATTTTCAATCGGGAGAGGAATTATAAACACTCATAAACAACCTTAAAAGCTGATGACCGGTGGCTGTAGATTTGCAAAAGATAGATGTATATAGCGTGCATGCACTGAACGCCGACCACAGTACTCTAATGGCAGGATTTCAAAATGGTACTTACTTCAAAAACATGCCTTGTATTTTGAGACAACACTACTGCTGATCTTGCACATTTTTGGGGGTGATTGACAGAGGATTAAAGGTTTTGTAACAAAATTGACAAGATTACGTGTAGTCATAACTTTGGTTGACATTACTTAAGTGAGATACCTCAAGAGTTAAAGCAGGGCAGTCCTCACCTTTTTTGTTATACTAGTTTTTTACCTGTAAACATGTTAAAATAAAATATAAGGTTTCACAAGAGACTGACCTCTCCTGAATAGCCCCAATGTCTGGAAAGTGGTGTGGTATTTGCGTTTGCAATGTCTGTGCAAGATGTCTTGTTACCTCATCCTGATTGCTAGCTTCAAGTCCCACTACCTTTGGCTGAAGGCTCAGCAGCACAGCCAAGCTAGCATATGTGGCCGCCTGTGCACAGCTTATGTCTGCATTACCATGCAATCCAAAGAGCTCCGGCACATCATTCACGGGCAATTCACGGATGTATGCAAGGTAATCAACCATCTCTGTATTTACTGGCAACTGCACAAACAAAATAAATCGTATATATTATAAGAATTATAAATTGAACAATATTTTTAACAAAGTGCCCTTTATTCATTTTTACATTATTTACTAACTAGTTTCACAGCTCTTAGGCCATCTTCAGAAAATTAAAATAGACAGTAGACAGTTTTCTTTATTACATATTCATATAGAACAGTGATACGGTCATATTTTTTAAACAAATAAATACATAAGTGAAGTTAACAGTGGATTTTTAGTTGTCGTTCGACTATGGTCTCAAGTTCTGTTATCATTCACTTGTAAATTCTTGTAGGGTGTAGACTGGCTTGTTGCTAGGAAGTCATGCAGGCTTCTTTTTAAGGCAGCTCCCTTAAGTTGTTTTATTGCAATTGGTATGTGGTTCCACAGCTTAAAATGTGTTGGTAGGTGGTTGTAAAATATAACTTAATTACAAGACATGAATAATTATTATGAAATAATTGTAAACAACATATGTTTAACCCTTTGCATGCGGCAAACGAATATATACCCAACCTCTACTTCAAATGCGGTTAATGAACATATCCGAAATGAAATACTTATGTCGATAGTATAAATGATAGTTCCTAAAACTTTCACTATAGTGCAGCATCAACTTAGACATGTCTTTGGCCTTCTCCCTCAGGCTATAAAAAATTTAAATCGTCTATGAATGAAAAGGGGCGGGGAGCCAATCAGAGAGCGCATGGGAGCAGCTCCGTCTCCTGCCTTTGCACACACATAAAACGAAAATATCCTCAGTATGTCACTCCAACCTAGAAAATTATTTTCAACCCTTATGTTCTTTTTCTCTGTTTTCTAGTTTTTAATTAATTTTGTTGTAGTTATTATTGTATCATAAATGAAAGATACTGTTCAAAGTTTCAACTAAAAAGTGTTATATTTGTACTTTTCATTATAATTGTACATCTACAATAAAATAGCATTAAAAATTATAATTTTAAATTTAAATATAAATTTATATATTTTTGATGTTCCTTTATGTTTCTAAAACTTAAAAAAATTAACTTCACATTTCTTACAATTATTTTTTTTACATAATTACATGTTACTTTAAAATAGGGTAAAATAATTTCCGCGACCCCGCACACCCATACACTTAGCGATACAGACTCACCCGCCCACCCATACACTTACAGAGATACAGAACCACCTGCCCACCCACACACTTACAGTGATACAGACCCACCCGCCCACCCATACACTTACAGTGATACAGATGAACTAGTGTTGTCATTGTTACTATCTGAGTTAGCTCAGAAAGGACAGTTTATTAATAGCCCAAGAGCCAGAGCAACTATGGGACCTAGAGCTTTACGTGGAATCCGAACCATGTAGTGTTGGTCTGATTTTCAGCTAACTGACAAGTCTGATACTCAGTTCTCTTACCTACACAACATCTGAACCTTGACTACCATTCAAAATGGACACCCCTGACTTCTCTAGGTGTGTCCACGTTGATGGCAACCATTGAGCGGACGCCGTGTCGGTATTAAGAGGACCGAGCATGGAACCTATCGCCTACAATCTTCCAAACAATTTGTCCTCAAGTAGCTGGATTACATCACTGCACCACCAGTGCCGACTTTTACGCTAATACAGTATTCCGGTGAAAGGTGATACCAAGGGTAGTCCGATAACTTGCTGGTAAAAATTGTCGTTATATTTAAAATAGTTTTGTTCCTTACAAGTTTCAGTCAATTTTACGATGTCTTCAGTTTCATTAACGTTGAGTTTATTAGTTATTGTGAGATAATTTTTCAAAATATTTAATAGGTACTTCACTAAAAATATTACTCAATTTATAATATTAGTAGCCCTGTGAACTTATATTATAATAACTTGTGAACTGTAATATACATTTTAAT
This sequence comes from Stictocephala bisonia, assembly GCA_035578905.1. NCBI lineage: Eukaryota > Metazoa > Arthropoda > Insecta > Hemiptera > Membracidae > Stictocephala > Stictocephala bisonia. The sequence goes on along the minus strand of JAQJVL010000967.1, from coordinate 231,113 downwards.
ACTTTAGGGAGTAAAATAAAAATCAACAAAATGAGTATGGCCGTTCCAGAACATCTTATAGTCTACAGTGTAAATTGAGTATGACTATTCCAGAACATCCTAACAGAGATAAATATAATGATGCGTTTAGTCTTTACACATTGAATATCACTAAAATAATACGTAGGGTATTATTAACAGTGTTATCGAGATGTAGAATGAAGTTTAGGGTCGTAATATTGATAGCCGGTGTCAGCTTATATCTTGTGTCAGCTGAGACATACACACTAGATTAAAACTGCACACACTTGCCGAGTTTCCTGCCATCAGCCACTTTGAGTATATCAGCTGTCATATCAAATAACAACAAATGAACTTGGCGTCAATTTAGTCCATTCTGTATGACTTGGCAATACAACAAACTAGTGATCTTTCAACAGTCTGTAAAGTTGTAGGAGAAATTGTTCTTTTGTTGTGTTTTATTAGTTATCATATATGTAAATATTTGTTTTTAGTGTTTTAGTTAAGTATTTGTTTTTAAAGTTGGTGATTCTGAATATATTTAATACTCATAATAATGGATCCTGATAGGAGACTTAAAAGTGAAGACATAAAAACTGTATGTATGACATTAGTGAATACGACCAACTTAGAACTGATGAACAAGATTTTCTACAATCTGATGTGGACGTTTTTGGTGATTCTGATGATGAGACCGATTCATTTGACCTATATTCACCTCCTGAAGATGTCGAAATGTCAATCGAAAATATGAGTGTTAAAAACGAAAATATGATTTGGGGCCAAAGTAATTGACTCTTTTCATTACCTTCTTGATTGGGATTTGTTGTCTCATATATCTTGTGAGACAAATAAATACTATCAGCAAATGGTGAATGAAATGCATGGCAACATGCCTGAATTTTCCAAATATTTCCACTGGGCTAACACTAATCTAGATGAAATATTGTTTAGAGTGATATTACTAATTCCACACTGCAAAAATATTGTCTAATACAATACTGGACTAAAGGTCCATTATTATAAACCCCTATTTTTTTCAAAAATATTTACACAAGATAGATTTCTTTTACTCCTCCATAAGTTATATTTTTACTACTGTTACACCACCTGTGAGAATGAATAGAAAAACATGCCATGTCTTCCTAAGAAAATGAAGAAAGATGAAGTGGAAGTAAGAACGAATGACAAAATGATTACGGTAAGATAGTGTGATAGACGTGAAGTAACAATGCTAAGCACTGTCCATGACCACGAAATTATAGATGTAACCAAACAAGGAAAAACAGTAAGAAAACTCAAAGCTGTAATCGAGTACAGTAAAAATATGGGAGCTGTCGATAATTTTGTTGTTATTCAAAGTGGGAATTGGCTGATCTGCCCATCCTTTCAGTACCTTCAAACTACAGTCTGAGAGTTATCCATGTTGATTTTCGTTAGTTTGTGGTGAGTTATTGATCCGTCAAGTGTTGTCAAAGTTGTCTGGGGTGGCCATGCCATCCCCTGCGGGTACCAGTGTCATTGTTTGAGAAGCATTTATGTACCTACTATTTATGTACAAAATGAAAATATATTTAAACATTTTAATTGGAGAACAAAATTTAACTTATATTTTATGAAATAAAACAAAAGGAAACAACATTTTTAAAAGTTATTGTACGAGGCGTGTTTTTAAAGTAAGTACCGTTTTGGAATCCCGCCGCTATAGCGCTGCGGTCAGCGTTCAGCGCATGCATGCTGGGTACTACTATCTATTGGCAAGCCACAGCCACTGTTATGGATCCAATTGAGTGTATTTAAGATAATTTATGACTGTTTAAAAATCCTCCTCCGGTTAAAAATGCCTCCAACTGTAAATTATGCGCTGTGTACGTTTTCATAACGCTAAGGGTGTGGAAGCAGCTGACACGCATCGTGAGAATGTCATAGTGACAATTAATATGGTTTAAAAAAATTGTAACCATCATGATTCTAATGTTCTAGGAATGTGAGAGAACTGGTTAAACATTTTTTGTGTGATTCTTGTCAAACGTTTGTTTGTTTTTTTTTTTTTTTTTTGATTCTCCATCAGCATTTAGGGAACCTACCGTAAGCATAACTTTTGGTACTTTAAAAAGTCTGTCACAATTTTAATAATTGCACTTCTTGACACTTGAAGACACATACATAATGATGCAGTTGTAAAGTGTCTGTTTTCTCTGACTTTTTCATCAACATTTTGCACCAAGTCATCAGTAATGAGTGAAGGTTTCTGACTTTGTTCATCATCATGCACATTCGCACAACCTTAAAAGCTCTCACCCATATCCATACCATCCCATCACTCATTCTGTTTTCTCAATAAACTTCACAGATCTCTCGATGAATGTCAGCTGCTTTCATGTCTTTATTGTTACGAAAACTTATCACAACATGTACTTTACAGTTGGCGGCATTTTTAATCAGAGGAGGAATTTTAAACAGTCATAATCGACCTTAAATACAGTCAATGGGTCCGTAATGGCGGCTGTGGCTTGCCAAAAGATAGTAGTATCTAGCACGCATGCGCTGGACGCTGATCGCAGCACTACAGCAGTGGGATTCCAAAAGGGTACTTACTTTAAAAACGCGCCTCGTATAAAATATAATATGGATTCTACTTTGAAAAAAAGGTGCATACTTTTGCAATTTATTTTTTTTTATCAGTGTAAATATTTTTATTTAAGAAAATTGAACTGTTTAAATTGTACACAACCAGTAAGATGTTAATTTAAAAACTCAATTTCTATTTATGTAAAGTAATTATAATTATAGGCTACATTTAGTATGGGGTGTTTCAAACACTCCGCAAGGGACTTGAAGTTACAAATAGCCGTGTGGGTACTTAAGAGTTAACAATATGTCAATACCACTAGGTGGGATTAACCTCCTCGTAGGGAGTGGACACTTTTGAATCAGTTCCAAACTGGCGTTCACAGATTCAATTACTGGAAGTATAAATGGGGATTGACACTAGACCAGTCATGTGATTGCGGAGAGTCTATCCAAACAATGGATCACATAGTTACAGTGTCCCCTGCGCTCTTTTATGGAGTGATTAGCCAGCATACACAGAATCAGTGAGGCAGGTCTTATATGGCTCGATGGATTGGACTTAGCTTTACAACAGGAGATCACTTAATCATTAAAAATACTATCATGACTTTTAGATATTTATAAAAATGTACATTGCAGCTTTAAAATTGACAAATGGTAGCTGACAACAACCGTATGATATATATATATATATATATATATACTGAAACATTTATGAATATACCTACATTCAATAAACTTAAACGGGATACTTAATAAAATGTACAGTATTTGGTAACCTTTTGTTGCAAGTCTGTAAAAATAATGTATACAATCGAGTTTTCAGACAGTAAAGCTTTTGGAGCCTTAATCTAAATAGTGGGCCAAAAGTAATGGACAGGGCTCCAATTAATTGGCTAGACTAATGCATTTCAGAGCACAACGATAGACCACATAGCATTAAGGTAGAATACAAATATCCCACACAGAAAATCTAATGATCAATCACTTTTAAAATCCATTTAGCTTTGTTTAATACTGGTAACAAATATATGAAGTCTGAATTCAAATATGCTCAAATCAATAACATATAGCAATTGTAGGCAATGGTGAGCTGGCTGTCACAACTGCTGTAAGTACACAATCAGTCATAAGGCCCAAAACATCCATATGAACCAGATAAGCTAGATTTTAGTATATAATAACTAACTTCCACTTTAATTATTGTAAACCTAATTCCTTTTTTAATATCTGGAAAGCTGGATTCTGTTTAAACCATCAGTTTGTATATAGGGCTCGTTACTTAGGCTCACATAGAATTAGCTCATAGCAGGAATTACTTAGCCTCAAATTCAAATATATTCCTAATCCTGAATCACTGATCTGATGAGTCTGGGTATCGCCATAGTCATATTGAGGAAAGAACTAAACAATCATTGCTAATAATTTCATCCATTTGGAAATAATCAAAATTATAAATCTAACTAAAAATACAATTTGTCATCGATTTTGTTAAAACCCAAACCAAACTTTAACACAATTGAAAATAACAGGATCTTACTTGATGATAAACTCCATCACAATCAAATATATGGTCTGGAGAAATGACTTTTACAGTATAATAGTCACCGAGGATGTTCATAATGCATCTACGATCCCAATCATCAGTCACTCTTCCACCGTAGTTTATATGACCAGCAGTATACTCCAGCACCTGGAACAAACATACAACGTAAAAGTATATGGAAGAATTAAAATCATGCAGTTTCATAATTAATTGTGGACAAGCTAAAATATTGTGTATTGAGTTGAGGGTTCTTCTTGATAAAAGGATAAAAAATATTGTGTATTGAGTTGAGGGTTCTTCTTGATAAAAGGATAAAAAAGAAGCCTAGACAGAAAATTTATACAATCAATCAAATGCATATTTAAAGATTACAAGAAAATACATGGGAAAATATGAATAGAGAAACCAAGAATCAAGATGATAAGCATGTATATGACACATATTAAATTGTTTAATTAATTAACACTGCTTGATGTTTAAGAAAAGGAATATCATGTTTTAAGGTCTTGCAAACAATATAGAAATTGTTCACCCAAATAACAAAAATAATGTCATAATAAAAAACACTTCAACTCTTAAATTAATTTCTTGCATTACCTCAAGAATCCATATTGGGGCCTCTGCTAAACCTAAGCTACCTTAAAGAGATTCCAGACACTGACGTTTTATTAATAACTGATTATGCCACTTTAAGATAAGTGCATTACCCAAAGAGGAAATTGAAATGTCTGCCTTCCTCAATTTATACAATTTGAAAATTTTTTTTCAAATAATAATTTAATTTTAAACCAAATCAAAACAAGCTATATAAATATCATCCAATGTAAAAATAAAATTACTCCCTATATAAACAATTAATTGAATCAATTCCATAGAGTAATTGATACTCCATAGAGTAATAAGTCAGGGCCGTCCAAAATGGGGGGGGGGAGCAGGGGGGTCACCGCTGCCAAAGGGGCACTTAATTTTTGTGAATAAGTTGCGAAAACATTTTATGGAGTGGTTAAGGAAAATCCCTTAAACTATAATAATTCTCACAGCTAACGAGGAATGAAATAGCAATCAACCTCTTCATAGAGCAATCAATCTCTTCAGACAGCAGCCAGCATTACGGTAATAAGAGTAGATAAAGTACTTGCAGACTGCTGCTGCCGTCGAACCACCATCGGTCGGCAGCCGGCGTATCAAAGGCGAACCGCCCTCCATATTAAAGACTCCTGTCTTAGCCATTATCGTTCATTATTATGATGTGTATAACTTTTACCCCTAGATTATCTGTACACCATTGGTATTATTTGTTTGTTATATTAGTTAATTGTAATTATCACGATCACATTTTATTTCTCGTTTAGGGTTTCTTGTAATAGGTCTCCACTCCAACTAAGCGTACTGCGCATGCGCACCTCATTTTTCCTGCCAGCGCCACCATGCTGTTTATCGTGTTTATTATATTATTTTTACTTGTTTGGTTGTTGTATTTAACTTGTCCTTGTATGTATTACACCCTAAGAAGATTTTCTGATTCTGTTTCTATCGAAAAGTCTGCTATGGTTAATTGGAATCAAGTTTCTGTATTCTATAAAAAAAATTCTTGGGTCCCATCACATAAGGGAGTAAGTATATATACATAAATTTACCTTAAAAGGTATATCATTGTATTCCAGAAGAAACATATGTAGTTGAGAAACACATATGCGCAAGTCACCATCAGTGAATTCGTAAGGAATATTGAAACCAAGGGGTCCAAACTTTCGCCTCTCCAGACAAACTCCATGAAATAAACACAGTGAAAATAGTAGCCATTTGAAGGTTTGAACTTTTGGATGTTCAGAATTAAGGAAATCATGAAATTGAGGCACTTGGTTGAGGTATGCCCGTAGCAAATTTGCCTAAAAAAATGACAAAGGTTTTACAAACAAAATGTAAACAATAAATAAAGTAATAATGTACACAATTATATGTAAGTATATAAATTAATTTTATGGAAAACTTATTCGATTAAAATTAAGTTTATTGATACAGTATTTAGGTTAGATTACAGAGCACTAAGCCAGGAAATATTATACTAAGAGAGATGGAGCATAGCAAACATACCTAAGAAGATAAGTCAACTAACACCTTGCAGTAAAGAACAAATACAGTGAAATCACATTACAGAGCACTAAGCCAGGAAATATTATATTAAGAGAGATGGAGCATAGCAAACATACCTAAGAAGATAAGTCAACTAACACCTTGCAGTAAAGAACAAATACAGAGAAATCACATTACACAAACTTTCAATACCGCTGGCTCTTTCTTGAGGACATTATTTTTAAATTTATTTCTTGTAATTTTACAAATTTTTAATTTCATCCCAAATTATAAGTCTTACATTTTTAAATCTAAAGTCCAAATATGTATTACGTGATAGTTATTAGAAAAACATTCATCGTAAATTTCCTATTCATTCACCATAAGTTGTAAATAAACAGTTCATACTATTTCTCATTGTCTGAAACTATACACATTGTATCTCCTATGTGGTATGTATTCCTTCCATACATAATGATAATGAAGGAAACATAAATAATATTTATTGCATGAAGACTTTATTAGGGTCAGAATGCAGACACAAGGGGCGATGCACTATGTACTTAATGCTGATAAGGGTCTAAATGAATAAAATTGAAAACATAATTTTATCAATAATTAATTTTAACTGGAATTTAAATTTTATCCACCCAAAAATTAATTCTGTTAGTTAACTATTTTAATAGTCTTAAATAAATGCCTTACGTTCTTATATTAATACTGCTAGTTCATCATATAAATCAACTTTAAACTGGAAAATTAACAATGACAACAATCATAACAAGGCAGTAGGTTCAATTGCTTTTTTTAGAATAAGAATTACATTGTAATTCAGTGTAATATTTTATATTAAATAATTAAAAATACATGCCTGCAATAAAATTTGTATTTCCTCATAACATATAGAATACACGTTTATAGAAACGTATAGAAATCACATATAGAAATCACAGATACGTTTCATTATCATTCTCATTCAATAGCTTAACAAAATGGCATGCAGAGTTGTGTAATTTAAGAGATCAGCAAAAGAATAGTAATAACTAAAAAACAACATATATACCAATGAACAAACCGAGGGAAACTGTTCTAACTTGATCAATATTCAAAAATATTACTGAAACGAAAAAGAGAAAAAACATTTAAAACGGCTTGGTAAGAGTTTGAAGAATAAATTATTCAAACTGAAGGACAGACTAACCAATGAATGAGATTCAAACTGACTGTCTCAATCCTTATTTCCCCCAGACATTACACACAATAACTCTCAAAGAATAAGTTATGTCTATTCAAACAAATTACAATAAAAATGTCATGATTTGGTGTTTAAAATTATCAGAATTGAGAAAAACGGAAATGTACACAGTCCTGAGAGATTTTCAGACACCCTGAACTGCAACCTTGACAACTCCTCATCTACCCTTTATGAGACCAAATCACCCAATCAGCATACAGGAACTCTCCACATTATTAAAACACAGGAGAGTTGTACAGTATAATATGTAAAACTTGGCAGGAATATCAACAAATATTGTTTGTAAAAGATTGAAAGCCATTAAAATTTGAATATGACAGCAAAAACATAGCTGGAACATAAATGTTTAAAAATAACGTTCAATCGAATTAATTAAAACAAAAATGAATTAAGACAATCGATTCCCACCCACCAACCTAATTTCTGATTTTCACTCCAACTTCAGATATTGCAGATGGCACTAAAATACTGTCTTACCTTTATTCCCCTTGGTGGTTCTACAGTCATCTTACAACCATTTTGCAAAATTGAAACTGGAAATGCAGCAGAAGGGGTAGATGTTAGCCACACCCGAAAATCCTTGTGGACCTTGTCCATGTTGATTGATTCCATAAGGTAATCCAAACGAGGCATCCAACTTGGAGCGAGATGACAGTTCTGGAAATTGTAAGAAAATACTAAAATGTACAAGACAAACATGTTAATTGTTAGGATAAGACCACCAAAAGTTTACGTGTTGAAAGAATACAGTATTGATTGAATACAATTCTTTGAAAGTTTATCATTGATGGAAAAGGATTATTTTATTCTGAATGTTGTGTGAAGAGTTGTCTTTATTTGTGCATATGTTTGTAGATTATCTACGTAATTATCAGGGACAAAGAAGGATGTTTTATAAAGAACACATGACATTCTTAACAGTCAACCGTATTCAATAAACATGTAATTTTTAAGGTTATCTTAAATTTATTATGTTAATCATAATTAATAATATTCTTGTTTCTTAGTTATGAATCTACTAAAAAGAAAAAAGTCATCAAAAAATCAATAAGGCCCCTACTCTATAATTACCATAATAAACAGCTCTAAAGCAATCTTAAATTTTGTATATCTTTGGCCAATAAAAGATGCAGTTAACACCAGGTCAATCCAAGATAGGAAGGGTTTTCTTTATTTACAGCATGTACTGACAGAATATGTTGTACTTCACAAAATAAGTGTACTTCGCATAACAACAGTCTAAAATCCAGAAAGAAGCTTTCAATTGTAGCTGATTACACCTTAAAGTATATGTATTTAAGCTAAGAATGGTTATTTATAGAAGCATGAAGTCTGAGTGGTTGTCAAATGTTTCAGGTGTAAATTATCTTGGATTGAGGATAAGGAAAAAAGAGAGCAAGCCAAATGTTGGTTAAGCCAAATAGTTGGAGTAAGAATACCCAACAAAACATGCAAAAGAATGAGAAAGAAGATGAGCCTGAGGACAATGATGGTTTTCTTGACTTTTGACTTCAAGTATGAAAAGAAGATGACACTGGAGGAAGAACTTGATTCTTTCTTAAGAGAAAATTTAAAAGCATTCAACTCAATTGAAGGTTTTCCTACTCTTAAGAAGCCCAGTGAAACTTTAAACACTTTGGTACCAACAAGTGCCATAGTCAAAAGACTGTTTAGTTGTGGGAGTAACGTTTGTACACCCAAAAGAGCAACACTCCCAAACGCAATTTTTTAGAAACAACTATTGTTCAAATTGAACAAAATGAGCTAGAATGTATAGTTTCACCTCAGTGTGTCTTAACTCAGTTTATCTTATTTATATTTAAAAAAACTTATATTTTATATATATTTAAAGAAACTTATTTAGATAAAATTTTTAAATCATAAATCAGTATATTAGAGAGATAGGACATCAGCAAACTTACCTTAAAAGACAAGTTCACTAACATCAGAGTAGTAGTCACAAACACAAAATACACAAAATCTCACAAATTTTCAACACCACAGGCATTTCCTTCAGGTGATTAGAGGGAGAGAGAGAGAGTCACTGAAATGACTTCCACTATCATTATCATATTTCAGTCTCTCTCTCTCTCTCTCTCTCTCTCTCTCTCTCTCTCTCTCTCTCTCTCTCTCTCTCTCTCTCTCTCTCTCTCTCTCTCTCTCTCTCTCTCTCTCTCTCTCTCTCTCTCTCTCTCTCTCTCTCTCTCTCTCTCTCTCTCTCTCTCTCTCTCTCTCTCTCTCTCCCTCCCTCCCTCCCTCCCTCCCTCCCTCCCTCCCTCCCTCCCTCCCTCCCTCCCTCCCTCCCTCCCTCCCTCCCTCCCTCCCTCCCTCCCTCCCTCCCTCCCTCCCTCCCTCCCTCCCTCCCTCCCTCCCTCCCTCCCTCCCTCCCTCTCTCTCTCTCTCTCTCTCTCTCTCTCTCTCTCTCTCTCTCTCTCTCTCTCTCTCTCTCTCTCTCTCTCTCTCTCTCTCTCTCTCTCTCTCTCTCTCCCCCCCCCCTCTACTCACCTGAAGAAAATGCCTGTGGTGTTGAAAATTTGTGAGATTTTGTGTTTGTGACTACTACTCTGATGTTAGTGAACTTGTCTTTTAAGGTAAGTTTGCTGATGTCCTATCTCTCTAATATACTAATTCCTGGCCTAGTGCCATTTAACCTAACCTAAACCATAAATCAGCAATCAGAACTGTATTAAAATTAAATAATGTACAAAAAATAAAAAAGTAATACGTTTGATTGCTGCTGAATGTTTTAAAAAGAAATTAAATGTTTCCCTGTGATCAAAAATTTACAGTCTTTCATATACCATTATGATATTATAGTCATAATTATGTTTGTACTACAAGTGCAAATTTACATTAATAGTAATAATTTGTTTATAATGTATTATACTTTAGAGAACATATTGTATATATATACAGTGTTTAAAAAGTCTGGTGTCGGCATAATATTTTTTCAACCGTTACAGACAATGAAAATGCAGTAACAGCAATTAAACTAAGCACATTAGTCCTATAACAAAAATTCACTTTTTTAAGCAACTATCAATGTATTATCATATCAGGGGGATGGTCCACAAGCAGTTAAAAGAAAATCTTATATTAGAGATCAAATATAAGATCTTTTATTAGGAAAACACAATACCACAAAGCCAACCTCAAAGTGATAATCCTGTACAAAATAGTGGCAATTTAAATGAACAATATTCAGCTTGATAGCAAATTTCTTTAGTTGAATTATTGTTAAATAAAGCGGTAACTAAGGCTTTGGACTGCAGAGGGCAAGGTCCAAGGTTCAAATCCCCACTCAACTTATGGTTGGTACTTCACTCGTTGAATAAAATTGAAGCACAGGCTTGTAGGCCCATGTCAACTGGGGAGTGAAGTTAAAAAATATAAAATAAATAAAAAACTTGTAAAACATTAATAATGTGCCTACAAATATTTTTCTAAAGTATAATGAGAAATAAAATATATTACCTTGTCCAATCACTTTTATTTAATACACTACATGTTTCAATCCTTAGATCATCTTCAGGTGTATATTGCAACAAAAAATCATGAAGGCATAAAAGTGCAATAATGTCTTATCAATACGGTCAGTGTATGTACACAGAATAAAACTGTATATGTCATTAGCGTCTTTCATAATACAACTTTTAAATGGTTAAAACTTACTAATCTAAAAATACATATAATAATTAACACATGTTAAAAATTGAATAAGATAAAATAAACTGTGCTGGTTAGCCACTTGTCACTATCAGAGATGATGTAATACTAAATGAATATGTTGGTCTTCTTCTTCTTCTTCTTACTTGCAATCCAAGTGTCTAGATATCTTCCTGTTGTATTTTTCTTTTTTCCCTTTTTTCTCAGCTGTGTATCTTTTCTTTGTTTCTGTATATATGTATCAAATATAATGTTAGATTGGAAAGCTATCTGGTCATTAAGTAAATTATATGGATCAGACTTTTTTGCTTTACAGACGGCTAATTCTTCTTTGACATCGAGTTTAAGGCTTTTCGGTAAGACTTGAATAATGTCCTTATTATTTTCAATACATGTATAACTATGGGATTTCGATACTAAGTGTTCAGCTTAAGTGGACTGTTGGTGTAGGGAATTTTTTGGTATATGCTCTTTAAATCTTTGTTTGAAAAATCTCCAGTTTGGCCAATATAAAATTTGGGACATTCATTACATTTGATTCTGTAAATACCGGATTTGTCATAATTATTTGAGGTGGCTGGATTGTTTTGTAACAATTTTTGGAGAGTATTGTTGACGGTATGTGCAAGCAAGAATAGCATTGTTTCTGTTAAATATTCTATTAATGCTATTATTGATTTTCCCATAGTATTGCATTCTTATATATCATTTTTCAGATTTTTCAACTCCTTTCTTTTTGTTTTGTTTGTGTCTATTTATTATGGAGTTGATCATTTGAGTTCTGAAACCATTCACTCTAGCTATATGTTTTACTGTAAAATATTCTGTTATATACGCTTCTTGATTTAAAGGATACGTCAGCAATCTATGCACCATGGAATTGTATGCTGCAATCTTATGGGACCATGGATGATTGGATAATTTATGAATTGTGTGATCTGTTGCTGTTGGTTTTCGAAACACTTCAAATTCTAAATAATTGTTTGATTTCTTGATAGTAACGCCTAGGAAATTGATGGCTTCATTTTCTTCAGTTTCGAGTGTAAATTTGAGATTTTTAAATAGATTATTGAGCTGAGTTAATACTAGTTGTGCTTGCCTCTTTATTCCCTTCTATAGCTGCAAAAATGTCGTCTACATATCCATGGTATGTTTTAATTTTTGAAAGTGTTCGGTTGTTTGTATTCAATATATGCTTTTTGATGTGGTTGAGGAAGATGTCAGCGATGAGTCCTGAGAGAGGGTTGCCCATGGCTAATCCATCTTTCTGAGTGTAAAACTTTCCTTCGAATTCAAAGTAGTTCTGTTTTAAGACAAGTTTTAGAAGATCTGTAATTTCATCAATATCTTTGATATTTAACTTCTTTTGTTGTTTCAAGTTGTCGGTGATTATGGTGATTGTCTCTTCAATAGGTATGTTTGTATATATATTCTGTATGTCGAATGAGACCATTGTCTGTGCACTTTGGATATTCAGATCCTTAATTTTGTCCAGAAGGTCTATTGTATTCCTCAAACTTTTGTTGTTTTCTAATAAAATTTCATCAGAAAGGATTGTGTGTAGCACTTTAGCTAAATTGTAAGATGGTGCGTTGATAAAGTTTTCGAGAGGCCTGATTGGCTCATTTTCTTTGTGGAGCTTTGGGAGTCCTCTTAGTTTTGTGGCTATAGGCTTTACTGTGTTGGTTTGCAGTTTTTGTTATTTACTTAAAAGAACTGATTTGTTGATGGCTTTACTAATTGCTTTGTTGTATTTGTCTGTGTGGTTGTTGGGAATCTCTGAAATGTTGTTTTCCTCAAAAAAAGTCTAGGACCTTGTTATTATATATTTCTTTGTCCATAATAATTGTGGTGTTGCCCTTGTCAGCTTTTATAAGTATAGAGTTGTTGTCTTTCAATTTTTTCTTTAATTTATTGGCGATTTTTATTTCATTTAATGGCTTTTTGTTATGACTGTTTGAGTCTAGGTGATTTTTAATTTTATCATGAACTAAAAACCGTCCTTCATTTTTTTGATGTTTTGGCAAGCATCTTACTGCCATCTCTGCATCTTTTTGAACTGGATTACAATTATGGTGATGTAGATTGTACTTTAATCCTTTATTTAGAAAGTTCATTTCATGCTGAGAGAATTCTATATCAGTTTTATTAACTGTCCTGGCGTTAAACACGTGAGAAGTGTCTGTTTCTTTGGTATTCGGTTCATTTTCAATTAATCGTTCTAGTTTGTTGTCAATAGTGTGTGATTTCTGGATAGCACGAGATGGAGCCATTCTTCTACGTCTTTTAAAAAACAATCAAATTCTAATGGGTGAAGGCTATTTCCTATTTGTAGATGTAGTTGCAATAGTGTATTATTGTGTACAACTCACAATGCTATTTTGGAGCCATAATTGATAGTTACTTTTTTAAAAACAATTTTTTTAGTTAGGATTGATGTGTTATGTTTAAATACTTGATCTGTATTAGTTAAACAAATATTATGCTGTCACCAGTTTTTTTTAAACACCCAGTATAGTTAATATTAGTTAAAAATTTAGGTTAATGAAATAAGAACCTGAAAGAAAACCCAATTTCCAATCTCCATTGATTCGATAAACATTTTTTCAGCAACGGGGCCCTGACCCTGACCCAATGAAATTGACATTAGACGTTTAGTCATTTTCATCTGAAACAGAAGCAAGTAGGTTAGCAAAAACAAAAGTTTCAATGGCTTGAAAATCCAAGATCAGCTAATTATGGATGTCTTCAAGGATCTGTATTTAGTCTGCCTTTATAGATAATTAGTTACACTCTCTTAATCTTAAATGTTCACCTGGTGTTAAAAATAAATATATGCATAATGTAGTTAACTTAAATGAAGTCAATTCTAGAACAAGTATCTAAAATGCATTTTTAACCCTTGCCGGCTACCATAAATTACCATGATGAAATTTAGATTAGGGGCTGGCGGTTATAATAGACAGCTATTATTAAAATTTGAATTTGCTGGTTTGCCATTATTCCTAATGCTGTTAAACTGCAGGTCCATGTACCTAAATGTATGAGCTAAAAAAAAAAAAAAAAAAAAATTGGCTTGTAATATAAGCTGTTCAGATTTTTACTAGTCATGTTTGTTGTCCTGATGTTCATTATTTATTCAATAAAATACACATAGGCACATCATCACTTAAACATAAAAGTTACCTTCTTTTTTTATACAGTTTAAATATATTGTATGAATTTTTGTCACCCACCAATTATTAATAAAAAGCTGTGATATATATATATATATATATATATATATATATATATATATATATATATATATATGCAACAAGATCCAAAAGTCATATTGCATATAATATATAATATAAAAAGTGATCTCCTGCCGTGAAGCTAAAGCCAATCCCTCGAGTCATTTAAGACCTGCCTCACTGATTCTGTTTATGGTGGCTAATCCCTCCGTAAAAAGCGCAGGGGGCACCCTATAATTATGTGAACCATTGTTTGGATAGACTCTCCGCAATCATATGACTGATTTAGTATCAATCTCCATTTATACTTTCAGTAGTTACATCTGCCCATGCCAATTCGGAACTGATTCAACAGTGTCCATTCCCTACGAGGGAGGTTGATTCCACCTACCCTCGCCAACTAAGTATTGAAGGATCGTTAATAAGGAACATATTTTATTCATCGAAGCTATTCCACACTACTACCCAGCTAGTATTGGGCGAATGTTAACTACTCAACTGGAAAGCAGTACGTAGAGGTAGGTTTCAACATTTGAAGCAACTGTTCTGACGTAGCAAATCCTGTGTAATGGGGAGGTGCGAGGTATTCAAGATCTTATTATATTCTTTAAGTAGTGCCTACTTACATCCTATCTCTCAAAAAACTATATTGCGAAGTATTGGGAGCCAAGGGAGTATTGCCATGAGATGTATGCGGTGAACAGTTTGCAACTCACCCTCGTACTATCAAAACATTGCTGGAGCCATCGTGGGTGGGTGCGAAGGCACTGAACTCAGGAGGATGACACAGAACAAAATCACGGAACATAGGAAATTAACACAAAGACACTATAACTAAATGAAACACAGAGAGGAAGTCTGAACTCTCCGAGGGAGACGATCGTAATGTGCAAATGGCACAAGTTGTATTTAATTTTTTTTACGGTATGTATTACATTGCCAGACATTACAGTTGTATTTCATTTTTTATACCAGGGATACTCACTTTGTGGCCCTCGAGCCGCATGTAACCCTTAACACAATTTTTTGTGGCCCTTAAAATTGTTTAGAACTGTAATGATTTATTAAAGTGACAACCGCTTCGATATTTTTATAAGTCAACAAAACATGCTCAGAATGGTTTATCTTTGTTATAATGTAATAAATACTAAATTAATAGCAGAGAGATACAAAATGCAAGCTAGAAAAAACACAAAAAAACTGTATGTACATGTTCTTGTGGCTCTTAAATTATTTTGAGAAAAGTAATAAGGCTCTTCATGAAATCCAAGTGAGGAACCCTGTTTAATACAATAAAGTCTTGTTAATCCAGACTTGAAAAATCAGTAATATTCCTTTGTTTTAATAACAATTGACATCCACTTGCTGTATGGTTTTGTAGGCACATCAATTTTAAAAGCTCGGCAGCCTGAGTGTCATGTTGTTTTTCAAAATAAACTATCAATCCATTCAACATTGATGTTGCTTCACCATGTGTTGGCCCTGTTAATTTGTCTGTGCCAGCAGTGTCGAGATCCAAACTGTCAACACCGGTCACTGCCAGCTATGTATGCATCCACAATTTCATCTTCAGTCAAAATATGATGTCCAATATCATCCATTCTGGTATGTCAATACCAACATCAGAACAGCCTTGTAATTGTGAAAAAACCTGAACAAAATCAGTGTTATTAATTGGGCTTTGGTTGAGATCATTTTCTTCAATATGGATTGAAATTGTATGCCACAGTTTTTTCCAGCTTTTAGTGTAGCAGGATTTATTTCATTCCAAGCCTCTGATGCCAAAGAAATCATTGTTTTTATGGTCACTTTTTTGAGGAGATCCGTTAAATTTACTACTGGATATTCTTCCTGCATCTCCATAATGGAAAAATTAATTTCTCTTATACTGCCATTTTGTTGCCTTTATAACACTTTGATCCATAGGCTGCAGGAGGGCTGTGACAGTGGATGGTAAAAATGTCAAAAAAATCGACTCATCCCTTAATTTGCATTAATTATGGTGAAAATGTGCATAATCCACAAAATATGCTTTTTAAGGCAGATTTTTTTCTTTCAAATAATTTTTACGTTTTGGAATGAAAGTTAAAAAAAAAAAACAATCTTAAAATATTTTCTCATCCATCCATACTGACTTTTGAGATTTATACTGAGTTGAAATAATATTTACATTTAGGTTTTTCTGATTTAGCTGATTTTTCGATGATTAATAGTGGGAATTTGAAATGGGATTTGGTTTTTGGTGAATGGGAGTGATGATGCGTGTGGTGCGAAGACCTACATCACTAAATATAAGGGTTCGCTCAAGAGAGCCCTCTTAGCCTCTCTCACTCCAACTCCAACACTTAACCTACGAGAGGTGCCCCTGTTAAACTGAGCAACCAGGTGGAAGGTTCGGGTAACCAACCCCAGCGGGAAACCTGGTCAGTGAGCAGACTTGTGTTGGGGGCTGGGGACCCGTCCCCAGTCAAAAGAAGCTACGACAGGCCTAGCTAGCCGGTAGTGGGTATAAAATCAGCTTTCAACAATATGACAAGCCTCGGATCCCAAAATAAATACCAACCAAGACAAACCTCTGAAAACAGACCAGTCAAAAATGACAGCGTACAGCTCGATGTAAGACTGAAATGCGCTCAGAAGAAACTCATAAAGATAAAAGAGACCCTAAGAATAGGAACTTTAAACATAATGAGCCTAACAGGCAGAATAGAAGAAATTGTAGATATGATGGAAAGACGGAAGATCCACATTCTTGGATTGAGTGAAACCAAATGGAAAGGAAAAGGGAAAAAACAATTGAGAAAAAACTATACCTTAACCTGGAATGGAAACGGAAGGCAAGCAAGAAATGGAGTAGGCTTTGTACTAAGCAAAGAGTTGGATGCTATTTCAGAAGTGGAGTACTTGAATGATAGACTAATAAAATTAGTAGTTAATGTAGGAAAAGATAAACTGACTGTGATACAAGTATATGCCCCTCAAACTGGCTGTGATGAGCGAACCAAAGAAAAATTTGAGGCAGACTTGGAAGACTGCTGCAGCTGTGAAAACCTTATTATAATTGGAGACTTAAATGCGCAGATAGGAAATGAGAGGATAGGCTGTGAAAAGGTTTTAGGGCCACATGGATACGGAAACAGGAATCAGGAAGGAGAACATCTACTCGATTTCTGTGTGAGAAACAACTTAACTGTAAAAAATAGCTGGTTTAAAAAGAAAGATAGCCACAAAATAACGAGGTACAGCTGGGATGGCCAATCTAAGACTGTCATAGATTATTTCATTACTGACCCAATAGCCGGGAACTTGGTTAAAGATGTAAAGGTCATACCAAGTGAAGACCTGAATAGTGACCATAAGTTACTAGTAGCAGATTTAGTAAAAATACCAATGCCAAAGATTAATTGTAAGAAGAAACCAAGAATCAAAGTGTGGAAACTGAAGAACCTTGAGACAAAGTTGGAATACCAAAACCAAATCAAACAAGAGATACCAAAATGTGCATTAGAGGAAGGTGAGATAGAATGGAATAAATTCAAACAAGCACTTGTTGTAAATGCAGAGAAACTGTGTGGAAAAACCAGCTCTAAAGTCAAGGAGAAAGAGACCCCATGGTGGAGCCAAAAGATCAAGGAAGCAATCAAGGAAAGAAATATAGCAAAAAGAGACATGGACAAAGCAAAACAATGCTCAACAAACAGAGATGAAGCACTTATAGCTACAAAGAGTGCTGTACACCGGGAGAAAAGGCTAATGGTAAAGAGAATGGTGTTAGAAGAAAAAGAAAAATCTTGGACCGAGTTTACGCAGAAGCTTGAAGAGGACTGCATAGGTAATAAATCAATGCTCTACAAAATCATAAATAACAAACGAAAGCCGTGTGAAGCCATTAAAGGCCTTGAAAATGACGAGGGGAAGGTGGTCGTAAGGGAAAGTGAAATCACTGAAGTTATGAAGAAGCACTTTGACAATTTACTAAATGGACAGCAGTCCAGTAATGATATATCAAATGAAGATACAGAAACATTAGGAAGAGAAGAACCACCAATAACTTGGCTAGAGGTGGAAAACAGTTTGAAAGCAATGAAAAATGGAAAATCAGCAGGAGCAGACGAAATAAATGCAGACATGATAAAAGCAGCTGGATTATATGGTATACATTGGCTAGTAAGAGTCTTTAATGTTATTTGGAAAGAGAACAAAATCCCTCAAGATTGGAGAAAAGGAATTATAATTCCCCTATTTAAAAAAGGGTCCAGAAAAAAGTGTGGGAACTACAGAGGTATAACCTTACTTTCACATGGTTTAAAAATATTGGAGAAGATTATCGAAAAAAGATTGAGATGTCTAACAGAGGACCTGTTAGAAGAAGAACAGTATGCCTTTAGAAAAAACCGTTCCACTACCGATTTAATATTTACAATTAGAAGAATAATAGAAAAACACGTAGAAAAAGGCAAAACAGTTATCATGGCATTCTTAGATATTGAAAAAGCGTATGATAGTGTCCCAAGAAATAGAATATGGGAGTGCCTAAAACAAAGAAAAGTCCCCGATAGTTTGATACGAAAAGTAAAAATGTTGTATGAGGAATGTCAAAGTTGTGTGCAAGTGGGAACAAATACCTCAACCTGGTTTAAAACGAAAAGGGGAGTTCAGCAAGGGAGTGCACTATCTCCATACCTGTTCGTCCTAGTTATGGATGAAATAATAAAACAAATTAAGGAGGATTTGGCAAATACTGAATTCAATGCTTTAGCCTTTGCAGACGACATAGTAATTTGGGCCCAATCCAAAGATGAACTACAAGATAAATTAAACTTATGGAACGACAAATTCAATGAATTCAATTTAACAGTCAGCAAAGAGAAAACTGTAGTAATGACGATAAACAATAGAGGTGACACAGTAGCATTAAAGTTAGGGAACAGCGTGCTTAGAAATGTAGAACATTTTTCGTACTTAGGTAGTACCATTACGAAAGATGGTACAGACTCACTTGAGGTCTCAAATAGAACTAGTAAAGCAGCCGCTTTTTATCATCAAATAAACAACCTACTGTGGGACGTGAATATACCTCTAAAAACTAAAACAATATTGTACAAAACATACTTCTTACCAATCCTAACTTACAGCCTAGAAACATGTACATTAAATAAAAAAGACGATAGTAGAATACAAGCATCAGAAATGAAATTCTTGAGAACGGCAGTGCAGAGAACTAGACGTGACAGAATAAGAAACACAACTATAAGAACCCAGTTTGGATGCGAAAAAACGGTAAAAGAGAAAATAAGAAGCTTAAGGCTAGGATGGTTTGGTCATGTGAAGAGATTGGAAGAAGGAAGAGTGGCAAAAACCTGGCTCGAAAACGAAATAGTAGGGAAGAGAAAAGTCGGAAGACCACGGACGAGATGGATGGATTTGGTAAAAGAAGACCTATTCCTGAAAGGGACAAGCATTCAACAGGCGGAGGAGAGACAATTATTCTTAGACAGAGACAAATGGAAGAGGCTTGTTAGCACACCCGGGAGACTGGAGATGCTGATCAGATGATGATGATGAATTTGAAATCAGCTGTATCAGTACTACAGTTAAGTAAAGTCACTCTTTCCTTTTTGATTTTGTGAACTTTATCTCTTGAATCCAGCTTAGAGACAATTTTTTTTTTTTTTTAACAATTCGTGCCATCTCAAAACAAGACAAAGGTTCGAACGAACACAAATCACTTACAAATAATAAATGTTAGAATACTGTACTGCTAAAATCAATGTGACTGCTTCACATTGAAAGCTACACTGTACAAGAATGAGAGCCAAGAGGGATTAATGCCCCCTCCAATACCACTGCAGTTGCATGAGTGGGTGAGTGGGTCAATATTACCATACGTGTATGGATGGGTAGGTGGGTCAATATCACTTGATTGATGCATGTATAGTCTGACCTCTACCCATTGCAGAATAGCTTTGTTGCATCGAGTAGTATTGAGGAGTGGAATCAGTGTTGTCTCCCCTGCGACGCAGGTTGTGGAAACAACTACATTCAGTTCAATGTACTTTCCCTTTTGAGCATGCCAGTGGCCATGACTCACCTCACAAGCAATATAACTCTAGTTTGAAATGATCTAACAATCACTTTGCCAACAACGAGCTCTATTATTGACAACTTATTTTAAATTTTTCGGATAATCGAAACTTTAATTGTTCATACAAAAATTAAATTAACTAAGATAGAATATGTTTCCAGAGATCAGCTTTACATACATATGCCTACTTATAGTATCTGATGTACAAAAGTATACAAAATTTCAGTTTCTCATAAAATGGTACATTTAATATGGATGACACTGTAGTGTCAAATGTGCTTGATAAACGATAAACTTGCAAAAATATATACCATGAAAGACAAAGGATCTGAAAAGAGTCTTCGCTATCTCGGCTGAAAAAGGCAAAACCATAACAGTTGTATGTTGTTTAATACAGCTGGAGAATATATGCCGCCAATGATAATTTATCAAAGGAAACGAATGGCAACGCATTTACAGCGTAGTGGAATCAGGGTTTTCACAAATTGTTGGATAGATGAAGAACTATACACAGTTTGGCTATTTCATTTTTTAAGAAGCCTTCTGAGAAAAGTCCAGCTATGTTGATTTATAATAACCATGGTAGCCATGTGTCTTTGGAAGCTTATGAAATCTAAAAATCACATAGTTGTAGTTACTATACCTGTCACACTTCTCATGGGCTCCAACCTCTTGATGTGTTTTTATGAACAATTGAACAAAGGACTAACCAGAGAATTTCATTAATATGTGAGTCAAAATGCACACAAAGCTATAAGAACTGCAGAAATAAAGACTGTTTAAAATAGAACTACTTTAAAAGCTGCAAAGACATTTGGGGTTCAAATGTACTGGGACTTTCCCATTAAATCCTGACAAAGAAGCGAAGTTTTTGCACCATCAGAAGAGTTCTGTCAGTTAATGGTATGAAAATTTTATAACTGAAAAATGCCTTGGCATTCAAGCCACAAGTACTCATTTAAAAGCTTACCTTTCAGACATATCACCCCAAAAATGTATTGGTCTTAAAAGGATTAAAAGCCTATAAATTTCTCAATAATTGGAGAAAATCACTTTCACTGCTGAAAAAAACAAAAGCTATTTATCTTAAAATTAAATCTTCTGATGTTGTGCAAATATAATGCTACTTTACACTTAATTCTATAATTTACATGGTGATCAAAACAATGATTAAAGTGAGCGATATGCCCGAGCCCATTAAGTAATAAAGTAGAAGCTAATTTTACGTTTTTAATTAATATTTAAATGGATTTTATCTATTGAAATACATAATATTTGAAATTGGTACTATCTAAAATAAGTAAATAATATAAAGCACAACCTTATCTGCAAACTTGTAAAGATCAGCTGCTGGGTCCGTGCCAGTAGAGAGGACAAAAACAATTGGAGAGTTTGGTTGTGACTCTTTGTAGACCATGGCCAGGTCTGAGGTCTGTGGCTCTATGAATCTCTGACCCAACTTTTCACTAACAAGTTTCTGCATAGCCTGAGTTACCTGATTACAAACATTTGAAACTCTGTAAAATACTGGATAGTAAAATTTTTAGAATGATAAGTATGTTTTTGTTACATTTGCAGAATTGAATAGATATATACAATATCAATATGAGTACAGTTAACTAATCATAAAAAGTGCATCAGTTTAGGCGATTTACATTAAACTCATTAGATTAATTTTGAACTTGCTAGTATTCCATTTTTGGAGCTCCAAAGATAGAGCTTTATATTCTGATCATATTAGTTATTTAAAACTAGAGATGAGACTTGAACTCATAAGAATTTACAAAGTAACATGCACTGTTAGATAGTTCAAACACCTTGGTTTTATAACTCATTTTTTGTTTAGACACAAACAGATTAAATAAAGAAATTATGTCATTATCTATCAGTATGTATTACAGTGGCGAGCGGTGGGATGAAGCACTGCTTCACTTAACATTTAATTAAAGTGAAGAATTTAAGTTTGCTCAATTTATAGTAAATATACATTAATTACAAATTTTCAACTCAAACCCAAGAAAGCCCACGGCTTGGTCGGTTCTTGTTCTGCACAGTGATTAGGTGAAGAGAAGCTGTACGCTTATAGTTTCAATAGGCAACATGTGCGCACATTCAATACACGAGGAGGGGGTAGAAGGGTGCAGGGAGTGCATTTGTATCAAATAAATGGCAAAGGAAGCTAGCTTGGGTAGACTCGATCACACACGAATCTCGCCGATTACAACCGAATACCTGTCAAATTGCTGTGGATTTGAACGAGTTTCAAGTTTCGTTACATAAATGATGAAATTGAATCAGTTGCTATTCGTTAACTGATTCAAATAGTAGCAACTGAACTGACTATAATGTATTTGTGCATTATTTACAATAACAGTAATCTTTGTTTGTTAAAGTACTTTATCATTGTTATAACGTTATCTCATTTTCTAACTGCATTTTTAATGGTATAGGCTACCTACCTATAGCAAGTGTATTTTAGTTTACTTAAGTTATTTACAAAAGCTCTTGTAAGGTTTTTTAAATGTTATAATATTCTTAATATATGTAATTTACTGTGTTTATTCTTTCTTTCACTTTCACTCTAAAAAAAGTAATTTGAATTAGTTTCCCATAATTTTAATACTACAATATTGTTAAGCGTACTCTCATTTTAAAAGTACTATTTTCTTTTTAAAATGTTGAGAGAAAATAATATTTCAAAATTTTAAGGAAAATTTAGCATATTAAGCCTACTTGTTAACGTGTATGTATAGTACTTATACATCAATCGCCATATTTTTTAACTTTTTAAATTTTTAATTTGATTAAAAGCATATTTAATTGTTTTACCTAAAAATATATATACAATTTTCTTCAAGGATATATGACCCCTTCCTTCAGCAATCTAGTTAGACAGTGCTTCACCTTACACGTGATGCACCGCACGCAACAGCTGTTTTCATTCACAAATTCAAAGATCAATCAAGGTAAGGACCACTTAATATTTTTTTACACATTGCTGAACATTGATTTATAAAATATGTACATAATAAATACATTAAAATAATTATTACAAATTTCAAAATTTACTCCTTGTATTGTGAAGTAAATATTGATGGTAAATTATAATTGTGTTCTTTTGGAGTGCAGGTACACAGTGTTCCACATATGCGCAGTACTAGCCTTGACTTATTAAAAAGGAGTTCATATTGCTAGTATATTGTGGTCAAATGAGTTAAAAATTGTACCATGTGTAATTTTACATCTGAAATTAATTTTCTGAACGTGAGAAATGTTAAAACAAAACAAGTTTGTTAACAGTTATGTGAAATGTTTGCATAAAATGTGATAATGACATTATAATAATAACATTGAGATGTGTGTCAATTCAATGAGATATATGAAAATGTGCAATATATGAACTTAGTAGGCATTCATCTCTGGTTAGTGGACTTGCTGTGTGGACAATAAAAAATTCAAAAAAAGTTTACAAATTTTTATCTTTGTATACAATTTTTACAAATTTGAAGATCATTAATTTGATATAATTTTTTAGTAGACATTGCATACTGAACTATTTCATGAGGAACACAAACAAATGCCTGTATAGATCAATTGAGTTTGAGACTTAACCATAATGACAGTGACAACTTCTTAAACAGAATGGGAACAATAATTGGTTGGCTTATTTATTTATTTATTCAATTTCAAAATACTACATAACAGGCATTCACACAATTATAATGCAGCATTAATTTAAGAATATGCAATACAAAAGATATGAAGCAGAATATATATACATAGCTCAATGTCTTCCATGCCAAATAATACACTAAATATTCACACAAATCAGCAACTAGCAACAATAAACCAGTATTATAAAATATTAAATATATGCCATAAAAACGAGTATAAATAATATAATAAATATGAGAAACAAATAAAATAAACAGAACAAATATCATTAACAACAAATTGTATATAAATATTAAAATACTAACCATTATCGAAAAAAACAACATAATAAGAACATTAAATAATATAACAATAACAGCAATAAAAAAAATAGTACAATAATTGTAAATTAATTGACTATATGTCTAATTACAAGACTGCGGAACATGGTGTGAGAATTGAAAAAAATATTAATGTCATCACCATTAATTGCATCAAACAGTCTTATCATTGTATTAAGGGGTGAACAGGTCCCTAAGTTTGTACGAGAGAAGTGGGGGAGTGAAGAGCTGACGAGAACGAGAATTGTGCCTGGGCACAATAAACTGTATGCAGGACAACAGTGCCACGTCATCGAACGCCCCACACACCAGTTGCCTTAGATACATGACCATTGCCACCTTACGTCTAACACTCAGACGATCAATTTCGAATAACAGAAGAAGTTCAGAATAAGGCAAAGTTGTGTAATGGCCAAAAGATTTATAGTAGAGAAACCTCAAAAACCTCCTCTAAACATTCTCAATATAATCGGATAAATAATTCACATGTGGATACCAGACCACCGAAGCATATTCCAACCTTGATCTTACCAAAGAACATTACAATAGTTTGATACTTCTCTGATTATTGAACATGTTGTCCAGCCTATGTATAAGATCTAAAATAGAAAATGTAAAATATATATCCATATGTAGATATAATAAGATTACAAAAAGATAATTTTGAATCAAAAGTGATACTGAGATCTCTAATTGAAGTTTTCTTTGATAATACAGGTCCACCAATATTATAATCATGAGATATAATGTTGTTAGGGTCTTTTTTTATAAATAGTAAGAAGGGCACATTTATCTGTATGCAATTTTATATTGTCAGTACTTCTACTGTAAGGACGATCTAAATCAGCTTGCATTAAAGAACAATCCTGTTTGCTATTTATGGTAGTAAAAAGTTTCAAATCATCAGCGTATGACAGGAACTCACAGTTAATAATCTGGTCTTTCAAAATGTCTATGAACAAAGTAAAATGCAAAGGACCCAGGTTTGAGCCCTGCGGTAATCCTGATTCTACAAAGTGGATGAAAATCCTTCAAAAGATATAAATCGCTTTTGCTAAATTTCTTATGTCAGCCCTGAATCACAATATCAGTTTATGGAATGAGGACAGATTTCATCCAAAGAAAAATAACAAGCAACCTTTAAAAAATCCCAAGATCATGCGCAAAATATTTTGGAACAGACATGACGTTCTTAGTAGGATTTTTTATGAGGCAATATAGGCATACAAATGCATGTTGCAGGTTTGTTTGTTGTGCATGTCGTTTGAAAAGATTTGTTGTGCAATAAAAACAAACACCATAGAATGCTCACCAGCAGTCTTGTCTTGATACATTACACAATAGAGGCTCGCTCACCTATTCATGACCCCTAATTATATCTAGCTAGGAACAATTTGACTAACCTGGTTGGTAAAGGGTTAAAGACTGAGAAAATATCATAAACCTAATTGAAATCAAAGGCAGCAACGCTTTGTGATGAAGGGCTTATTTTGTGTGACATATTATGATAAGTACTTACTAATTGGTAGTACTTATGTAAAAAAATAGTTCATTTAATTCTTTAGAAATAAAATGTTTTTCTTAATACTTATTATTTGTTTACTTCATCAGAAATATGTAATAGTTCTGGAATTATTACACATTGACTTAGATAAGTAAAAAAATATTATTAGGACCAAACACATAACTTTATTAATTGATTTACTACCTTATCAGGTCTTATACACTTCAAGAATAAAATTCGTTGAAATTCGTCAAGTTCTGGGTGTGGTAATGGGCACCTGCAATGAAGTTTCACTTTATTTTTCGACACATATCATAATCTATTACAATATCAATAATAGCCTTTGAAATCATTATTAAAATCACAATAAATGGTAATATTAACTTAAAAAACTCTGAATACTTATGAGAATAACATTGTAAATTGTGTCACTTATCTGTACATAAATTGTATACTATGAATGAGTCGTTAATACATAAACAAATGTACGTCTGGTTGGCCTTCATACATTACTAACATAAGATTAGGTGGCAGAGAGGACTGTCTACTCCTAACCTTGCCTTATAAAATAGACGTTTTCATTTTACTTCATTTTATTACTATGCCATTAATTTAGTTGTCATGAAAGGGAAAAACAAACATTTACAGGTCAAAACAACTTCCACTGACGAGGGGTCCTCAATGCTCAGTGTCAGGACCAATATTTTTTATTTGGTTGACAAATGACTTTCCAACTTATATAAAAAGTAACAATACTAATATAGTCAACTGTCGATTATCCGCAGGCAAATAATCCGCATTGCAGCCATCGATGTATATAAGAATAACTAGATCACTCGCTCTGAGGTAGGCCTCAGATCGCTTCTCCTACCACTTGGTAGGCGAAAGGAGCCGCCGCCGCTCTAACTTGCCTGTGTTTTACCAGTTTTTCTCCTTGCACCAAAAGATTGTTGGTTGTATTTTTAAAATATATGTAACTTTACTATAATTCTATAGACCTATAATGTTTGCTTTCAATTAGTTAAAATTACAACTCATTATGAAAATATTTGGATTCCTTAACAATGAATATTATAATAATTAGACCCTAGAAATAATGGAAAAGTATACTGTTTGAGCTTTTGAATCAAGACAAGGTAAGTTATGAATGAAATTCATTTTTCAAATTATAATATTTAATACGTTTTGAGGAAAACATATATGAACATTATTAATTTATTAAAACAGTAGGTCTATAAAAGCACAGGTATTATCATTATGTTACATGAATGAAAGAATATTTTGCAAGTTATTTTTATATTATTAAATGTTGAGGAAATAAATATAATTAACAGTAATAAATAAATTAAAACAATAGGATAACTTAAATATTAACATTATTTCATTTAAATGAACATACATTTTGCTAATTATTGTACTTGATATATTTTTTGGAATAGAATATTTATGAAAAATAAATTAAGTATTAAAACAGTAGGTTTATAACAGCTTAACTTGTTCGCTGCGGTATAGCCAAAAATAATTTTGACTATGTGCGAAAAATGTATATTTATGTTTTGCTTACCATAGGTATTAGTAATGATGTTGATGTCAATATAAGTGGTTTCTGGTCCCACTTGAGCTGATAAGGCATCATTATGATGGCACCGCCCGGGCGGTGTTCCGCACTCAGGGCACGCATCTCGGTCGCGTGCACATGTTGAACGCCATGAGGTAATTTCAATGTCATACAACGGTTTTCAGTGTTATAAATATCACATAAATTACAAAATATATGATAGGAACAAAATTAAAGTATATTAGGTTTTATTTATATATTTACAAAGTCCATCACAATGCCGTAAACTTTACTTCTTGTGGTAAGTGTCGAAACACACACCAGGACAAAGACCAGGGGAACCTGGACATGCCTCACACACAAATCTGGAGTGCTTCCTAATTTTGCCTTTAGCAAAAACATGGCAGTCTTTAGTTTTGGACCTTTTTGAGTCACTTCTAAACCCTAATTTTGTCAGGGTGTGATCAGTTCCATGCAATGGTAAGAGTGGCACTGGCTCTGCTGGCTTTGGCAACATACATTCCAATAAACTCATTCTAAATTCATAAAAGTGAATTTTCTTTGTATTTATATCAATTCTGTGCCTATTGTAGAGATGGAAAAAATTTAGAAGCATCATGTGGAGGGTATAGAAAAAGAGTTTTTTGTACCAACAGAGGGTTTTCCTTTCTATCGGGTAATATGCCATCATCATGTCCTCTTCTGTCTACGCCTTTCATGAATGCATTGTATTTTACAATGGGTAAAGGTTTTATTCTACTTTGTCCTTGTGAATTTATGGATTCAACCATATCATTTTCATATTCCGTGGATAGATACGAAACGATCCGTTTATCTCTCCATTTGCCTACAAGTACTCCTTCTGAGTATCTAGCTATGGTTTCTCCTGTCTTCAAGTTGGCAGTCTTCACTGCAGTAGGTAAGTATTTTCTTTCCATCCTCAGAGTACCAGTGGAATAGGTCCCATTAACTAAAAGCTTGTATGCTAATATGAACGTACTGTAATAATTGTCCAAGTAGATGCTATGTCCACAGTCAAGTTTCCCTTCCATCAGTTTCAGGACAACGTTTGCAGAGTGGCCTTTTCCTCCAAGGTCATCAAGGGCACCACAATAAACCATGAACCTCAAAATAAGCCCATGTGGATCACTCATTGTATGGATTTTCATCCCATATTTATGCTTTTTATATTTGATGTATTGCCTGAATTTCGGACGACATCTCCATAGGATCATACTTTCGTCTATAGAAAGTTCACGCTGGGGATAGAAAGTTGACATCATTTTTTTGGTTGAAATAGTCAATTACATATTTCAATTTGTTCAATCGGTCATTTTCATCTCGATTGTCAATGTCACTAAAACACAGACAGCGCAAAATCACTAAAAATCTGTCTCTTTTCATAAAGTTTGAAAAACAAGGACCAATGAAGAGCCAGTGCTTCTTCCAGTAGTCATTTAGTCTAGGTAGTTTCACTGTTCGGTGTGGAGTAGAAGACAAAAAAATATTTTCAACTCTTCAACTATTAACATTTTCCACTAGCAAATTCTTGAATTAGAAGATAGTTTAGGCAACGTCATAAATACTTCCAAGGCGTTTCTGTTAGTATACTTTACAATCGTCTGCAAAAACTTCTCATCCACCAGCATTGAATAGAAATCTATCGGCTTAGCATCGTCTGAGATTGGAATTAAAAGTTTTTTCTCCTTTGTTTGTTTTGATGAATAATGGGCCTCATCCGTTAGTGTTTGGGGCCCAAACAGGCAGATTTATATCATAATTGGGATCTTCCTCTATCCCAGAATCCGTTTCAAATACTTCATCATCAGCCACCGGAAGTTCCTCATCACTATCGCCACAAAAGCGATTGATGTCCAACTTAATAGAGCTATGAGAGCTATTACTCATGTACTCTCATGGCAACTTCATTACTTTAGCTCCCGGTACTGTGCAATATAGCATCTCCAGAAATAAGACGTCAGGAGGTACTATATAAATAATTCAATAAGATCTGGAATGCCCCACACCTCCCCATTATCCAGGATGTCCCACGTCAGAACAGTCGCTTAAAATTTCGAAACCCACCTCTACATACTGCTTTCTAGTTGAGCAGATCATAACGTGGAATAGTTTTGATTGACGAATCCGTCCATACTTGTAGGTGGGATGAACCTCCATCTTAGGGAGTGGACGTTATTGAATCGGTTCCGAACTGGAGTGGGAAGATGTAACTACTGGAAATACAAATGGGGATTGACAGTAGATCAGTCATGTGATTGAGGGGAGTCTATCCAAACAATGGATCACATAGTTTCAGAGTAACCCTTGCGCTGTTTTACGGATGGATTAGCTAACATAAATAGAATCAGTGAGGCAGGTCTTAAATGGCTTGATGGTTTGGATTTAGCTTTGTGACAGGAGATCATTTGCTATTTAATTATTTATTTTTAGTTTTTATAATAATATAATGACTTGACTTTTTTCCAAGTATAAAACTCAGCTTTTACATAATTTTAAATTAATAAAAAATGGTAGCTGGCAAAAACAATATACATTAACAATCAAATAAAAATGAAATAGTGACAAATAGCCACGCCATTCAGATTTAAAAACAACCACCATACACTGCACTGTTATAGCCGGCAGAGGGCTGCGGCAGTAGTGAACATTTGTTTTACCGTAGTCTTATACCTAAAATTCTGAGAAAACCGATTAAGGTAGAAAAAAAGTTCCAATAAAAATTAAATTTGCATATTTTTTTAATACTTTCCTGCTGACAAAACATCTCTGACAAAAAAAATTAAAAACTGTCCACAGAACATCTTTTTTATGTTTGGTTTAAAAAAAAGAATTATAGGTATGTATTAAAATATTTATTTATAATTTAGTATAATTATTGTCAATAATTTTAAATTATAGCCATAGATTTCCTCAGATTCCATACAACAAACATGCAAAAGTTCATTAATATTACTCAACTATTACTATTTTTTTAATGACCGTTTATTTGTCGTAGAATTGTACGATGAATTGAGCTCATGGATGTAGCCTATATTCGGGATGTGAATACCTGCCAACATAGCGGACCTGGCCACAGGACTATAAGCCAACCTCTAATGCAATGGCTATAAGGGACTTGTCTTCTCTATTCTATTATGTTCTTGCTGAGTAAATCTCAAAAAGACAATCCAAATCAATTTTAGTAAAAAGAAAGAACAAGTAAAAGAATGTGATCTAATTATAAATAGTAGCAATGTTAAACTTTTAAGCTTGACTATAGATTCTAAACTCATATGGATAGCACATATAGATGAACTCATCAAGAACATAAACATACAATTTATGTAATTAGAAGAGTAAAATGAATAGGATACATAAAAGCGGCCAAAATAGTGTAAAACTTCCTGTTGGAAAGCCATATGAAGTATGTAATTGTAGTCTGGGGGGGGGGAACATCCAATGCTAATATGACAAGAGTTCTTGTTCAGCAAAAGATGATAGTTCGTATATTAGCAAACCTTAAACCATGTGACTCCTGCAGAGTAGTTTTTTTTTTAATTTTGGGCATCATCTTATAGAAGATGCATGATAGTTCCACCCTCCCTCCCAACACACACAAGATACATGATAGTCCCACCCTCCCTCCCAGCATACACAAGATATATGATAGTCCCACCCTCCCTCCCAGCATACACAAGATATATGATAGTCCCACCCTCCCTCCAAGCACACACAAGATATATGATAGTCCCACCCTTCCTCCAAGCACACACAAGATGCATGATTGTCCCACCCTCCCTCCTAGTACACATAAGATGCATGATAGTCGCACCCTCCCTCCCAGCATACACAAGATATATGATAGTCCCACCCTCCCTCCAAGCACACACAAGATGCATGATTGTCCCACCCTCCCTCCTAGTACACACAAGATGCATGATAGTCCCACCCTCCCTCCCAGCACACACAAGATATATGATAAGTAGCACTGTATCATCTTATAGAATCATGCCAAGAACAAATTCAAACCAGAAATTTGTACAGTTGACTTTGAAATTGATTGCATAGTAGAAACATATTTTCTTGGATCAAATGTGGACTGTAATCTTAACTAGGATGGACATGTTTAGAAATGTATGTCAAAGATTTAATCTGGCAGTCTATTTCTAAGTAACTGTACAAATTTCTGGTTTGAATTTGTTCCTGGCAGTTTTAACCTTGAAAACATTAGATTAAACTCCTTTACATTTAGTAATACTCATATGTTATGTTCAGTAAAATAATAATAAGGAAGATAAATTAAGTTACTTATTTAATTTATTTTCTATTTCATTCCAAGAAGGAGCATTTGTAGTACACTTGTGCTGTCAGCATATAAAAAAATTCTACTTAGAGAGCAAAGTTCTGGTATATCTGTTAAGTAGAAAAAAAATATTAGGTTTATAATTGAGTTCTAAGGGACTCCATGTTTTATATTTGTTGTTTTCGATTTATATTGATTAATGCAATTTGTTCCATTAAGGTGGATTAATTCAACAAACTGTATAAGATGATTCAGATAAGATTCTATTCAGTTAAGGATATGCATTTACAGGCTAGTTTGAATAATTTGCTAATAATTTTGAGTGAGAAATAGAATCAAAATCTTTACTGGTACCAATTGAAATTCTCATTAATTTAATTTTTTTTACCATAAAAATCTGAAGTTGAAAAGTTAAATCTATTATGTGAGGTCTATTGCTTATAGTTATTATTTTTCAAATTTTTGTAGGGTTTACTCTAGCATTGCCTATGCCTATAGTCAGGCTAATTAGAAGAAGTATCACGCAGGAGTGTGATTTATTGATTTTGCCTTTCTTATTTTGTTCTTTAAGAATTGAGTGATCCATTAATTATGACAGTTGCATAATTAATAAGTTGTATCTACTTGTGTTAGACAAGGCTCAGTATTAGGCTCTGGAATTATATGATAATGCCAATTAAATTTAGCGTTGATAAAATAATTCTTGAAAATATGATTATCACTGGGTAAATTGAATTCTTCAAAATATTGCAGTGGAGGTGAATGCAAATCAATGCTAGACAGCCAGGACAACTCAGCAGTCAGACACTAGGTCAGCACCCAACTGTAGAATGTGTGATGTCTGGTATTACAATATTAGAAGCAGTCAAGCCATAGCCACCATTATGTATCCATTCGACAGTATTTAAGGTTGCTTATGAGTGTTTAAAATGCCTCCACCAAATGAAAATGCCACCGACTGTGAAGTATGCTGTGTAAGTTTTCTTAATACTAAGGGGTGTGCAAGAAGCTGACATTCATCGTGAAATCTGTCACAGTGATGATTTGGTTCAAAAAATCGACACCATCACAATTCTACAATTTCTTTTTTGTCATATTTGACAAATATGACAACACCGAGAAACCTGTCAATCTACCAACTTTCTCTTTCAAAACAAAGTGACCCACTGCCACACACACCCTTCCAGTGAAGGTCACCCGCCTTCCCACCACCGACCGACCTCACTACCAGTTCAAGAACAACATGCAGAGAAAGTGGTGAAAAACCAAGTCGAGCCGCTCTGGTCCGCCCGCGTTCGTAGTGTAGTGAAGTGTCACTGTATGAACTGTATATAATGTAAGTATTTATCTTACTAAGTCTTTGTTTTTAGTATCACTGAGGATGCCACACTAGTGGCGAAACGCGCATATAATTCCAGAAAACCCTGCAGGATCAAGAGGCATCACCAAAAGTAATAATACAAATAAAATTAGGTCTTGCATTGGGAAAAGAAATAATAAAAAAAAAGAAAGCAACTTACTGATGGGGTTCAGGTGATTGTAATATCTCCTTGTATTTTTGGACGTGTTGAGGGAATGAACGTATAACTGGTACGAAGTTGGGCAAGTTTTCTAATGCCAATATTTCAGACCATGCACGAGCAGACAACCACTCAGGAGCAGGGTTTGGTGTTTCCTGCACAATGACAAAATACATTAATAAATAGTATTCCAATATTTTTATTTTATAAGCTGCAACTAACTATTGATATTTTTATTGTTAGATATGAGTGATTCAGACCAAACAGTCAGTATCACCAATGTACTTATGTATTAATTGTATTTAGTTGTATCTATAATTCTGACTTTGCTGTTTAGCTGTAAAGAGACTTTGTCAATAATTTGTAAAAACTGTTTATGACAAATAAAGTGATTTGATTTAGTAAAAATAGTTTAAATAGTATTTCCACTAATGCAGGCAATAATATAAGTTTAAAAAATGTTTTCTTTACTAACAAAAATTGAGATGAAGAATGCCGTTCTACATCTAAGTAATAGTAATGCTTGTGGCTGGGATGACATTCCACTAAATTATTAAAATGGTCTGTTGATATAGTATCAGAGATCTTGGCTAAACTTATTAATCAATCTTTGTATGAGCGATTTTTCCTGATTTATTAAAATTGCCTGACATTAAACCGATTCACAAGAAAGATTCAAAGAAATGCGGCCAAAATTACAGACTTCTTGTTGAGAAATATCTCTAAGGTCTATGAAAAAAATATTTATTAAAGGGTTTCTAATTATCTTGAATCTAATGCTAAATTATGTTTGGAGCAGTTTGGGTTTAGAATAAATTTGAATACTCAGACAGCCCTTTTTATCTTTATTAGTGGTGTTTTTGAGGCCTTGGATGAGTCACAGTTACCTGCGGGTTTTTTTTGTGACTTGTCCAAGGCTTTAGATTGTGTAGATCATTCATTACTGCTGTTTAACCCTTGATCTGGGTATAACATTTTCCTGTAATGGGTAGGCGATTTTTGCCAATTTGCAAGTGTTTGTTATAAAATTCATAAAAAATAGTAAATTATAATAAAATACTTATGTTTGGTATCAAAAGCATATAGGTTATCATCTGTGCTTGTTGTGGAAAAGGGTTTGAGTCCAAAATTAAAAATTTGAGAAAAACGAGTTTGAAAATAATCGAATTTTGTCTAGTAGATTTTTTTAGCATTATGTACCTCTAAAAAGTGTTAGGAGCCCAATTAGAGTTTTAAAATATTCTCATTATACTCTCTATCATTGTCAATAATTATAAATTATATGGTAACACAATACTAGCATGAAAAAATTTAATACATTTTAGAAATTGGACTTAACCCCTTTTACACAAACGGTGTTTGGCTAAGGTTGGAATGATTGAAAGCATATTTTAATCAACTCTTTTAATTAATACAAATATTATTGTCATAAAACAATCAAATAGGACATATTATTAGTTATTTGCAAATGTTAAGTTTTTCTTCCTTATTTTTTAGCTTTTCCTTTCTTCTTTTTCGCTGATGTCTAACTTACACCTTGTTGAGATGTGTTTTTATCCTCTTCCTCCCATTGTCATCTGGTTATGTGTCAACCAGGTCTGCAGGCGTCATTAGGCTTTCATAAAATGGTTGGAATGTTGGAGAAATAAATGGGAAAGGGTTAAGTATGTCGGATTTCTTTTTTTCTGAAATGAGGTTTGGTTTGCTGTAGCGTAAGTTTGGTGTTAAGCTGCAAATGGTTTCTTTCCCTCTTCTAGTGAAATTAACACACTGGAATGGCATGGAATGGCACACAGTGGTTGGCATGGATCAAGACAAGTTTTGAAAAAAATTACTCCAGGTGTATCTTTGTTATACTGCAGCTATTGAATTAATCTCCAGTTAAAAGGATTTCCTTACTACATCTTCTTTGCATTGTTGAAGATCACCTTTTAACAACTTTGAAGAATCAAATAAGTCTGCTTGGGTCATTTCATTGACCTTGAAAGGATTCTTCTTACCTGAGTTCTGTATTAGCTGTGCCCAATCATGTGGACGATGAATGTTTCCATTGAAGTGTTTTTTATTTTTTTCAATCAAGGCATGAGAGGTATCACACTCGTTTTTACTGTATTTATGTACAGTGAATCGAGAGTTTACTGTACATCTTAATTTTTGTTAAAATTCAAAACTCGATAAAAATGATAAACTTTCTAGGGTAGGAGAAATTTTATCATTTTTATCAAGTTATGCACATGCTCAATGAATGTTGGCTACAATATTTCCCAAGTGATCTGTTAGTGGACACGTCAATGGTGCCTTCTTTTGGAAGTTATGGCACCAAACAGAATATTCAAGGAACAAAATTTGCTTTAGCTATAAGGTTTGAATTCTAGCAACAACATTAAGATATGCAAGGAGGATCCTATCAGGGAAAAGAAAGTGGTTCTACAAATCCAGAATTTGGCATTGGAGGCTCTGTTGTTTTGGATTTGATTGTTAAGCTTCCAATAGGTAAAAATCTCTGTATATTTTTGAAAATTTCTTCACATAATTTAGATTATTAAAAGAATTGAAAACAAAGGGATATAAAGGGACTGGAACACTCAATAAATATAGGGTTAAAAATCCTCCTCTGATAGATTTAAAAGTATTAAGACAAACATTAAGAGGCTCATGTCAGCAGGTTAAAAACAAAGAAACACTTTTAGGTTGCTTTTTGTTTTGTATAACACCAAGGTGGGGAGTCATTGACTTGATGAAAACATTGTTGCGTCTTACACAACATTAGGAATAAAAAGTGTATTAGTCCTATCTTCAGATTGGAAGCATAATCAATGCATGACTTTTGTATAGGATGACAACAAGTGGAGCTGAAGAAAAGCTAGATTTTCTCAGGTTTACTTGTTATGTTGTAAGAACAAACCTGGCAACCTGTAACATTGAACAAGTTTCAGGTAGTAGACCGAGCAGGGGTTTATCAATTAGAGTTTTACCTAAGATTCGTTTTGAAGGATTAGCCCATAAATTAGTAACGGTTGAAAAAATAACTTCACTACGGCCAATGTAAGAAATCAACAAGATATAAGTTTTGTTTTTGAAATTTGTTAAAAAAAAAATGTAGATAATTATTAAAGTATATAAGTTATTAGTTTAAGAACGTAGTTTTATAACATGTTTGTGTAGATGTAATTTAGTTTTTAGCACTTGAAAAAGGTTTGGGTTTTACCAAATCGAAACGCCGTGATTGGTATTTTTCACGTAATGATGGCAAATGTCCAACTACCTTTGTCTCCCTCATAAGATATAAGTGTAATGTTAGATGCCACATTCTGGGCAGAGAGTACACTATATGGTTGTGATTCGATCTCAGTCTGCATTATGTATAGGGTAAAAAAGTGTATCCACCTTGAGAGAAAAAAAATTGTCTCTGACAACTAACAAACATATGGTAAAATGTAGGTTAAATAGACAGAAGTAAAATATGGTAATAATTTTCAAGATGTTGAGGGTGAAGTGAACCACCCTTACTCTCTTACATCCACTTATATGAACAAACCAAAAATTTAACAACTTTGAGAGAAGAAATTGGTAGAAAAAATTTAAAACAATTATTGTAAACTGATTATTAAATTCATAGAATTATAAGTGTAAGCGTCAGATTTCAAGGTGAGAAATAAGGCTGTTTGCAATTGATGGCATTAAATGGAACATTTTTAGATAAACCAAGTCTAAAGAAAGGTTAATATACCCACATCGGAGGGATGGCTCACAAGGAGTCAGAACAAAATATTGAATCAAATCATAGTTTTAGTCGTAAGCATATTATTGATCTCACTCAGAAGAATAAAATGCCTGAAATGCAAATTCAGAGTGTTCACCCTATATAAAGTGGCTGTAGTTTATGCTTAAAAACTTAAGTTTACTGAAATTTTATTTTTTCTTTCTTTTTATGAGTTACAGTAGTAAACACCTAACAATGCACACTAGAGAGTTTTTTATAAATAGTGACTCATTCCCAATTGAATTTCACTTCCATTGGGAAAAGAAAGATTTTGCTGCTTCTCTAAATCTAGAGGTAAAAAATGTTTTAAGTGTACCGTAATTAAATTAAAAAAGTTTGCCATATATTAAAATAGTTTGGATTTAGTTTTTATTGCAAATTTTTACCTTTTTTTTAAAAAAAAAGATTGATCTCTGTAGTTTAACAGTGTATAAGGAAGAATTAACTATAAAAAATAATTCTTGACATTCCCTGTCCATTATCAGAGTTACTATCATTATTCTTAAAAAAGAATTGTTCAATTGTAAGTTTAAACTGCTGGAATTTTCTACAAGGTAAAATCTTTGAAGATATAATTTCATCAGACATTGTGTTCTTTTTACTGAGATTTATAATTTATGTTCAACTCAAACTATGTTGTTATTTAAGATTCTGTTATGATTCCTTGAGGGCTCCCCCCTCCTATGTGGAGAACATTTGATAGTTGTTTTAAAAGAGTAGGTTCTATTTATAGTATTTACATTGAAAGTTTCACTATCTAATTTTCAATAATCCAGATAACAAAAAGCCATTCTTATATTTTTTTAACACCTTGTAAATTAAGTAAAAGCTGCTTCAGTAAGAGTGCTGTTGTAATGCTTGGATTCACTTGGTCAATACCAGTATGATAAATTTTATGATATGATTTTAGTATTATGATAAACTATTATTAAAATTGTACTCCTGAACAGGTTGTGACATAACAAAGTAGTTCCTAGAACTAAATTAGTTTAATGTCGCAAAAGTTATCCAAGTCTAAGATGAAACTCACATTTGAAGGCTTATCTTATGTGCCACGGTGACCAGAAATAATCTAATATCCAATTTTTTCTTAGTACATTTAACAATAAACTAACTAAATATACCTAAAGAGGAACTATAATTTGTAGATCAAACAGAAATTTTATCATACCTTTAGAGGAGTTCCTCCAGATAGAAGAAACATCCACTCGTGAGGATCTATATGTCCACTGTCTAGCAAGATCCTCACGCACAGCAAGAATGCAAACTGCAATTTATTCTTCTCAAAAAGACTTCTGCACACGTTTGAATACAAACTGAATGTGAGGTATTCATTTATACCGGCTATTCTTTCTTCAATGTCACCTAAATTCACAGAAAATTGTAACATATTATAACATTGGTGAACTGTTTGAGGGCTTCCATACCCTTCAGGGTGAACATATTGAAGAATTAAGATCAAATTGCACAATTTTGATAGGTATTCATTTTCAAGTTTGGTGGTATACACACCACCAAATTGATGGATTCATTTTCTTCTGTATCATCTGTCTGTTTTTCTGTTTAAGAATCATTTTATGCCAGACACATTTTTTGTGTTACTGGTTTGAAGACAACAAATCCGACATTTTACACATGGATAGAAGATCAAGCAAGTAAAGGAAGCCCACTTTTTGGAAACTACAAGAACAACCATCACGAAAGTCATTTTGTTTTTTCCTGTGAGAGGATACAGCTTTCTTCCTTCTGATAAGAGTTTTTGGTTGGGCAGAAAAGATTCTCAGAAAGAAAGCTATAATCCTGTCTTTGGATGAGTACTTTGATTGCTACAAAGAAAATGGTAAGGTGAAGTATCTAGCAAAATACTGGGACCTCCTCAACACAAAAATTCGTATTCAAATCTATAATATATTGATGGTATCAGCCAAGTTAAAAGAATCATCATGAAAGTGAAAGAAGGTTATGAAATTTCAAAAATAGTGAAATGTAGAGAAGTAATTCTAACGGTTTCTGCACAAGGTTCAGATAGCAAGAAATATGTGATTGTTAAAGGGTTAAAAACTACAGGTTTGTGGATGCACATAACTACTTTGTTTCTCCAAGGAAGAAAACAAATGTTGATTATTGTAACATTGAACTTCAAAATGTAAATATTGTACATGCTATAAGTCAAGAAAAGAAAAATTATGTAAACAAACTTCTCAAAAAAGTTTGGTGAAACGTAGGCTGATGGCCAGCTTCTTGATAAACAGTTTAAATTATATTAAAACATTACGAGTATATTCAACCATCCAGCAAGGTTGAAGATGTACCCAAAGCATGTGATTGTTTGGAAAATGAACTGTGTGACTTGCATATTTGAAAAATTAAGTAAAACAATGGATTCAATTTAAACTTTCTAATTAAACTAATACAGTAATGACAAACACTATTTAACAAAATACGATATTTGAAACAAATGTTAACCAGTGCCGGATTAAGCACTAGGCAAACGAAGCAGCCACTTTGGGGCCTCTGGCTCCGGAAGGGCCTCAAGGGGCTTCAGAAAGAAAACAAATTTTTGGATCAGAAATAAATGGTTTTAACGTTTGTAAAATTAAAAATTATGTAGGAGTAGGGGCCTAACATAACTATAATATTGTGTTAATCTCGTCGGTGTCTAAATCAACATGTGTGTATGGTACTAAAATCAGAGTGGAGTCGGTGGGTCTATGGGAGGGCGTAATGTACTATAATGTAAGCAAACTTGACCAGGGTTGAAGACTGAACTGATCTTAATTCTGGCTCCTGGCTGGCGTATAATGTTTTATTTTATTAGTAGGCTGCAAAATGTTAATAAATTGTTACAACTATTGAAGTTTTACTCGACGAAGATAGCACTACATAACCATAAAATACACAGGGTGTAGTCTGTTAGGTCAAAACAAAAGGAAAATTACGTAGAAACAACTTTTTTGCTTGAAAAAACTTCCTTATTACATTTACATGTTTTATTCTGTAATATTAGGATGCAGGCTTAAATTCATACATTTGAGTTATCATAAAGGTTGAATATCTTAGGGAAATTAAATACAATTAGCCTAATACTATTTTTTAATAATTTTTTTAATTTAAAAAAACTTTTTTTTAATACCAGTTTTTACTACTAATTTTAAATACCCATTTTATTTCCTTTTTTAACTTAATTTCACAATTAAATATATTTTGTATGATAAAATAGTACTTAGTACAACATAAGTTAATTATTATGATAGGTATGTAATCGCAACAAAGTATATTTTTAAATATTTAATGCCGTGGCTCCAGAAATAGAAACTACATTGTTGGAATGAAATTTTGGAAGAAAACCTTGCATAGAATTCTTAAATGCAAATCGCGAGTATTCAGAGTTTAGTTTTCTAAATATTAGTGAAAAGGATGTGCTAAAATGTATAAAATCATTAAAAAGTAAAAAATCAGCAGGTTGGGATGGCGTTCCAGTTGATTTGATGATGAAATTCTCATGTTTTATAGCTAAACCATTAGCTACTATTGTTAACCAATCCTTTCAAAATGCCTCTTTTCCTTATCATTTAAAATTCGCAGAGGTGAAACCTATTCATAAGAAGGGAGAAAGAGTAAATCCCGATAATTATAGACCAGTTTCAGTTCTGCCATCTTTATCTAAAATTTTTGAAAAATTAGCCTTAAATTAAATTTCAGCTTTTTTAGAAAAGAATAATATTTTGGCTCCAGAACAGTTTGGATTTAGAAGAGGGATGAGTACAATGACTGCATTATCTAAATTTATTGATGAAGTGTCGGGGGCCTTGGATGGGTCTCAGAGCACACTTGGTGTGTTTTGTGATCTGTCTAAGGCTTTCGACTGTGTTAGTCATGACATACTCATTGAAAAGTTGAACTGTTACAAATTTTCTAACAACTCTATAGCTTGGATCCAATCTTATCTATCAAATCGTTATCAAAGAACAGTTATATGCAGAAACAATGTTAAATTTAAATCACAATGGGAGCTGCTAAAAGTGGGTGTGCCGCAAGGTTCAATATTAGGACCTCTTTTGTTTCTTTTATACATAAACGACCTTCCTGCAAACGTATCAAACAATATAATACTCTATGCAGATGATACA
The DNA here is from genome assembly GCA_035578905.1 of Stictocephala bisonia. Classification (NCBI taxonomy): domain Eukaryota; kingdom Metazoa; phylum Arthropoda; class Insecta; order Hemiptera; family Membracidae; genus Stictocephala; species Stictocephala bisonia. Next base: position 189,905 of record JAQJVL010000967.1, on the reverse strand, counting down.
ACTGCAGTTGTTAAATCTAAAATCAACGAAGAACTGAAGATTAAAATTGGTGAAACAATAACTGAATTAAGAACATGGTTTGAGGCAAATGGACTAAAACTAAACCAAGAAAAAACCCAATTGGTTAAATTCTGCTCTCCCCAATAAAGAATTAATTTGAATAATGATTTGGAATTAGAGAACCAGAAATTTTCTATTAGTATTAGTACTAAATTTTTGGGCTTGGAACTTGATTCACACTTAAATTGGTCTATATGCATTCAAACAGTTTTAAGAAAATTAAATTCAGCTTGTTTTCAAATGCTTATTTTGAGACATACAATAGATTTAAAAACACGTTTAATGATTTATTATGCTTACTTTTATTCTATCCTACAATATGGTATTGAGTTCTGGGGATTTTCATCTAATATAGATAAAGTCCTTAAAATCCAGAAAAAAATTCTTAGAATAATGACTTTTTCATCATGGAAAACTTCATGCAAACCTATTTTTCAAAAATAACAAATGTTGACCGTACCAAATTTAATAATTTTCAAAACACTGCTATCTGTACAATCTAACTATGACAGCCTTTTTAATGAAAACACTCAGCATGATTATAACACTAGATTTAAAACAAACTTTCAGTACCCCAGGCATAATTTAAAACTGGCAGAAAAAACACCAGCCTATATGGGGAGGAAGTTTTTTAACAAATTACCTCCAAATATCAAAGCATCAGTATGTTCAAATGCATTCAGAGACAACATTAAGGACCTGTTACTAAGTAAAACATACTACAAAGTCAGTGAGTTTTTGAATGACGCTTTTTGACTGTATTACTGTTTGTATTTTTTTTTATTTTTTATTTTTATGTTTGACTAGGACTATAAGTTTTAGCCAATGATAAAATATCAGCTCTATTGCCTGTTTATTAGTTGGTCATTATTTATATTATTTGACCAGGTAAGGTTTGTTTTATTGACAATGTCATCTGTTTTATAGCTGTGCTATAACTTGAAACATTATATGACAATAAAGATTGATTTATTGATTTATTTATACTGGTCTATCAGCTGTTCATATAAATATCAGCTGTTGCATTGTTGTCAAATTATATTTATTACAATTGCCCTAACCTACAGTTGTGTACCAATGGTAACAATACTAAATAATAATTATATAATAAAAGAAAACACAACTAATTGAATAATAATATTGATAACTGGTACTAAATAATGCTACAAAAACTAAACTACTGTAAGGTAATTAGACATTACCATAAGCGCACAATTGCAGGTTAAGGCAATTGTAATAAATGTAATTTAACAACAACACAACTGCTGATATTTATATGAACAGCTGACAGACCAGTATTATGCAAGGTTTTCTTCAAAAATTTCATTCCAATAATGTAGTTTCTATTTCTGGAGCCACTGCATTAAAAAGTATACTTTGTTGCGATTACATACCGATCATAATAATTAACTTATGTTGTACTAAGGGCTATTTTATCATACAAAATATATTTAATTGTGAAAGTACGTTGAAAAAGGATATAACAAATGTTTTCAAAATTGGTAGTAGAAAATGGGTTATTAAAAATAGTCTTGGGCTAATTATATTTATTTTCTCTAAGATATTTAACTTGTATGATAACTAATATGCAGAGGCTTACCATGACCAAATGGGGCACACAAAGCTTATCAACTCTGAAGGGGCTGGAGGTTTTCCTTGGAAAAATATAAGTCCAGATGCAGCCTGGCTTACTTTACTTATATAGTAATCAATATAACCTTACCAACTTTATTTTGTCAAAGATGTTATTGTTACACAAATGTTTAACCTCTTATCTAAACTAAAAATTAACATAATAGAAATTATATAACGTGGAGGTACTAATTTTCATACAAACAAATATTAAAGTTAATAGATATAACGGATAAAAAAATAAACGTTTTCTTTCAAATAACAATAAAGGGATACTTTATTTTACCACAACTGTGGACAGTCTAACAAAATTAGTTAAAAATATACACTCATAAAAATGCTGCTGTATAAATCATTTAACTAGTGTTCTTCCCTTTGTGACTTTTTTCTAAAAGTTCGACTAACTTGTCCAAATTTTGCTTTTCCATCCACTTCTTCTTCGATTGCCATAATGGCAAGTGCACTTAATCTCTCTTCTTTCATTGTGATCCTAAGGTAGGTCTTCAGCCTCCATAGAGTTGAGAAAGAACGTTCCGCTGTAGCAGTTGTTTGGGACAGGAAAGGGCAATTTCTATTAGCTCTTTTACATCTGGTGTATTGTCATATAGTTGATGAGCAGAAAAAAATTACCGATGTCTTTTAAGTTTATTGGATATTTATTATTTGAGTTGGTAAAGTTCTTCTGAGTATATCTGTAAAAAAATTTAAGTTGTGAAGTTCAATTTGGAGAAAGTTAATAAATTACTTAACACTTTTAACTGTATTTTCGTTCAAACTGTTCCAATTTGTCAAAATCTGAAAAATGTCGTTAATTTGTCTGTAGTCATTTTCTGAAAAACTGTTCTTGAGGTTTCCTATTGCAGTATCTAACCCAGCAAAATATACGTTAGTTTTGTATTCGTCTTCAATAGATAAATGATGGAAATCCGCTTGTGATCCAGATGATCCATCTTCAAGATGTTTAGGTATTTTCCATTTTCTTCCAGGAAAATGGCCTATTTAAATTCAGGCCTCTAGCAGAATATTGCCTGCAAAGTTCTTCAGTCGTTCCAAATTCTAATTAGACAATCATCACTTCTTTCAATTTTTAAGGCATCAATAACAGCTTCAACTTTACAAAAAAAATCGAGTTAAATCTAAAGATTCATCTTGCATCACATAAAGAATCTCATATAGTAAATTCATACTGAACACAAATTCAAAGTTGGTTGTTAACTTAATAAGCCCACCTGCCTTTGCGCACACTTTCTTGTCACTGCTGTCATTAAAGTTTCAATGGTTTCTGGCTTGTAGTGTGCTATGGTAGACTGTTCACCTAGTTTTTGATAAACTGATTAGCCTCTTCAATGGTGTATCATTTATTTTGCACATTTTTTCAAAAATTGCAAATCTGTTAGCAAAAGCATTAATGATATTGTACAAACTATTTATAACCTAGAGGCAATAACGTAAATGTTTAATGCCTTCACAAAACACATCATAGCTAAATCCAAAATGTGAGAATGGCAATATGCCTCAATATCGCCCTCAATACCACCGTACGTGTATGGGTGGGTCAATACCACCGTACGTCTATGGGAGGGCAAGTGGGTCATGTGCTTTGAATTTGGCTTGTACACGATTGAACTTTCCACTCATATTTGACGCTCCATCATATGCTTGCCTTCTCATTTTGCTTAAATTTACTCCTATTTCTTGTAAAAACCTTTTAATATTTTGGTATATATTATCACTTGTTGTGTCAGCAAGAGCAATAAAATCCCAAAAAAATTCTTTTATATCAGTTTTCTTTTCATCACTTACCGCATAACAAATGCAAATACTGAGCTGTTAAGGAGTAGAAACATCTGTAGTTTCTTCGCAGAATATTTAATATGCAGCACAATTATTTACTTCATTAACAATGTGTTGTAAAATTTTACTACCTATAATTCAATTATTTCATTTTATATTCGAGGGCTTAGATATGAATGAACAGCTGAGTTAGCCAGAGCCAGAAATCCATCACCTTAGTCTTTGCATCGCAATTGGACAAGCTCAAGAAAGTTTCCCTGGTTAAATGAAGAACTACTCTCATCGTGACTTCTTAGCTTCAAAGTTTGTTTTCCTAAAAACAAAATATTTTCAATTATAAATTTAACATAGTTTCTGTTTTCTTCTACTTTCTTCGTATGAGCTGACGTTAACTGATCTGCAACACTTTTACCTATTTGTTTGTATTCTGACAAAAACTGAGTCGATTTTAAGTGCATCTCACTTTTTTCGTGTTTTCTAAATCCTTTTTCCAGTTTGATATTCCCTTCCTCGTAAATGATTCTTCCCCATGGCCACTTTTTTGGTGGTAGAATAAGTGACAAGGAAAACAGAATGCGGAGTCTGCAAACAGGACTATGCTCAAACCACTTAAACCTTGAAAACCACGTCTCTTTAAATTTCTTAGATTTTGATTGTACTTTATTTACCTTAAAACAATCTCTTTAAATCTCTGGAACCTCCTTCTTGAAATATCTGCCGTTTGTGTAACAAAGGCAGGATCCATACATGTTCCCTTCACTTCAATATTGACGTCTATTAAGCTTGACGCTGCTGGCTGTTGACAAACATTAACCTCTGGGGTATTTTTGGATCATGTTTCTACTTTTAAATCGCTTTGTTCTAGTTCTGATTCACTTAACTTTTTACTAAGAAAAGAAAACATAGAAGTTTGTTTAGACATTATGTTAAAGAACACATTCAGCTATCACTAAATAAAAATGGAACATACACAACTCACTCACTACTGAGACTAAAATGCATAGTTCACAGGGCTGTAATGAGATGACAGTACTGCTCACCATATAGCTCCCTCCCCTGGCAACTCAGAAAATGGATCATTCCAACTGATCTTTCCCCCACTCCTCATTCCGCCGCCAGTCGAATGTCAACCAGTCCTGTGATCCAGGCAGGATCAAGTTCAGTTCACCGGCATACAGCGCAACTGCCCGTATATAAAACTTTTTATGTGCTGCTGACAATAGGTTAAAACATAGGTTTGTTTTATAGTTCTTTTTTAAAAGCGTGATTTTAGCTACTAATATGACAATCTGTATTTGCATTTATTCCGGTATGCAAATCAAAAACTGCAAGAAGACTGATTCAAAACTTCACCAAAGTTGGAGAGGCACATACCCCCCCCCCCTTTGTGCCCTCCCGACGGGACGCCTATGCTAATATGAATGAATTTAAGCCTGGATCCTAATATTATGGAATAAGATGGCTGTTATTACAATTTAGCAATGTTAAAAGTTGCCGTTTTTTACTATGTGAGTGTCCATAGATTAGAAACGGCTAATATTACAGGAAAAATTTAAAGAATAAAAAAGTCTTAAAATTACATTTTCTATCAGAAACAATCATTAAATACGTAGCGCTAAATTTGTAGCGTTCCATAAGACAAAAATTAAGTTATCCGTCATTTTGGGAAATGGCGGCTTTTTTGACAACCGCTAAATGCATATTTCTATTAATGAGGAAAAAGTAGATTAAGTTCTCCATTTAAAGTTTGTTGTATCTCTGCAGGTTTAAAAGATCCCAATGTTAGTACACTTTAAAAAAATCACCCTGTATTTCACAATTTAATATATGTTAAAAATAGCCTCTCTTATTATGCCACTAGACAAAACATTCATAGAAATGACTCCAAAAACAAAGATAAGCTTGATTTACCTACTCACAGACTCTCTAAAATTGGTTCCTCATATCAATAAAATTATATTAAATTCTGTAATAAACTGCCCCTTTCTGCCAGAACCACTCCTACTAGCTGTTTTAAGAATAAATTATATTCTTGGTCACTACTAAATCCTTTTTATAGCATTGATGAGTTTTTAAACTATAATGTTGTTATTGTTTTTTAGACCTAATATGACTTATGTTTTATTTATATGATTAAGCATTGATATGTAGGCATAGATGTTGTTTTCTCATTCCCACTGTGATATTTCTAAGCTTGTATTTAACCTAATAGTTTTAACAATGACATGTCCTATTTCAACTTTGTTGATTGATGGAATAAAGCTTCTTGATCCATGTTTCACATTATAAAAACTTTAAACAACAACTTTACCCAAGTGGATCCACCTTTCAAAGAGGGATTTGCGACATTATTTTCAGTTTAACTAGATCTCACAATGATGTACAATACAACATAGGCTGTCATTTAAGATTTTCTTCCTACTCCTGAAGAAATTGGGTGACACCCTATCACAAATTACAAAGAAAAAGAAATTACTATAACCAGCAATGGTGAGCCAATATTAGAAATTATTTCTTCTGTTATTTAAGACCGCTGTTTCTAGACTTAATTTTCACATTAAGTGAAAGAAAGAACATTATCTTGAGGTGTTAGAAAAAATTATCAAAATGAAAAACTAATTTAATATAGTAATACTCTAAAACTGAATGGAAACACTTCATGTTTGCAGAGTTAAGATTTGTAAAAAGTTTAAAGCCTTACTAATAAATGGTTCAAATTATTCTTACTTGTCTTTTCAGTGCTGATCATACTGCCAATAAAGATGTTAACAAACCATTCTAAGGAGTACTGGTACATCGGGTCAATACTGGCCAGATCGGCAAGACAGAAGAAAAGAATTTGGCCACGATTAGCTACAGGGATATAAAGAGCTCGAGTCTGGTCTATCTCTGTCTGAGTAAGCTCTGCTGATTCCACTTTTTGCTGAAAACAGAGAAATTAAACATTTGTAATTTTTGCTAAATAAGATATTAGATAATGTTTTTTTTATATAAATGCAGTTAAGTACTTTGTTTATGATTGAAATATCCAACTATACCAAATAAGTGTGTTGACATGTATCTCATTCATCCATAAATTGAACAATTTTGAAAAAAATATTAAATGGTGATATCTTATGCTATATGGAGACCTCAAGGGAAATTTTATTCTGTAAATGTTGTAAACTTAAGCGATATTTTGCCACAAGCACTAGATGGATATTCACATTAGAATGTGTGTTCATGGGTTTCATTATCAAATTATGTAATACTTAAAACACCTTTAGGGTATGGTGAACCCTCAGAGCTGGATACCACTAAGCTCACTAGTACAGGGCCTAGGGGCGTACGGTCAACAAACCTTCTTTAATGTTAATATCAACTTAAAACAAGTTAGCTGCATTTAATAATTTTTTCTAATGTTCAGAGCCTAATTGACACTAAACTGTTTGTGTAGTGTAGTTTTGCAACATATTTATTGCAGTCATAGCGGATACGATATAGTAATAACAGAGCTTGAGATGTAGACAACGGGTGAGATAGTGAGTTGCAGGTGACAACGGGTTGTTTAACCTGCACTCTTCAGTTGACTTGACAGACACCCTCTGCGCTGCCACTATGAGTCTCTTTGTGGGTTTATTCAAGAAATGAGAAACAACTTCAATGGCTTGGAAGATTCGGCAAGAGAAAAATGTAATAAGAACTACAGTTTGGGCAGAAAAAGAAAAATACCTTCAAAGATTGGTGAATTTGGAGAACCTAGCAGTAATATATCTTTTACGGGATCAGACAACTTTCCTGTAAACATGTAATATTAGATATATAATCACAATGTTACTTTCTATTTTTAATTTTAAATGCAAAATTCAATATTGGCTATGAATAAAGATCTCTATAAGAAGTGCCCAAAGTTAAATATTGAGCCTGGCGCTGAGCTTGGAAACACTAGTTAGACCAGTGTCATTACACGTACAATGGTAATGACCCACCAATCCATACATGTACAGTGATAATTTGCATGTCTGGAACAGTGGTTCAGTTGATGTTCCACAGAGTTTCTATGGCCACTCTATGCCATAGTAAATCCTTTCCATTCTTCCATTGAAATAAAAAATTAATGATAAACACCAAAATCAAGCAGACAACTTAAAGTAGATACTTAGTGCCAGCCCACCCATACACGTGCAGTGGTGATGACCCATCTGTCCACCCATACATGAGCAGAGGTGATGACCCGCCCACCCACCCATACACATGCAGTGGTGATGACCCACCAGCCCACCCATACACGTGCAGTGGTGATGACCCACCAGCCCACCCATACACGTGCAGTGGTGATGAGCTTTGTGAAAAAATATACTCAGCTTCATAACCAATTAAGTTTTTTTTGAAGTGATTAAAAGACTGGCTAAGGCTTCAGGCTGCGGAGGACTGAAAGCATCTCAAATTACCGTGCACGCAAAGGCGTTATTGAGCGTATATTCAGAAGAACTGGAACCTGCTGTAGTAGAAAAGTGTTTACACTTGAAACATTTTTTGTTGAAAACCACTGAAAATGATAAAAGCAGCATGACCCTCACTGACATTAGCAAGATTATGCATCAGTACGACATAGTTGACATACACCTGACATATAGTCTGACATATAATATAGCTGTAAAAAAAGTACTCAGCGCTCCAGCCACTAACTGCACAGGAGAAAGATCCTTCTCTACACTTCCAACGAGAAAAGAATTATTTACGATCTTCAACCAGCCACTGTAGACTGAAATCATTAGTGCTGCTCACCATTGAAGGAAGGCTCACCCAAGATATACAATATGATGATCTAAGACGTATTTGCTCAGAAAAAAAACAAGGAGGAAGGCACTCAAATTTTAAGTATTTCTAGCAGTTAGTAAGTAATATTTCCTTTGATTAATATTTTTATTTAGTTTTTTCTTATGATAGTAAAGTAAAGCAAACGTCAAAACATGTCTTTTATATTCATTAATTATCTTGTCACTTTGTATGTTAACTTATTACTTTAGCTACTGCATTTATATTTTATTTTATTTATACTAATTTTGAACAAAAACTAATTACTTACGGTATCTTAACAAGTTAAAATTGAGCACACTATTTTTAAAAAAATTTAATATTTTTCTCTTTTTATTTTTTTATTAGCTGAGATTAGTTTTGTTTTTCTATAAGAGTTAGTTTAATATTAAGAATGTTTTTCTTTTGTTTTATTTGGATGACAGTAATGCTGAATTTTGCTTTTAGATAGTATATATTATTACTATACGCAATTATTAAATCCTATTTAACGAGTGATTTTCAGAAGAAATAAATCTAACTTAAGATTCTTTTATTTTATGTGCTAAGATATTAGTTTGATAAAAGCACTTTATACTTTGTTGATAATATTGGAAATAAATGTGTAAACTCATAATAATTCATACACGCAACTTACTAGGGAAAAATAGTATATTCAGCTTAAATGATACACTAGCATTCCTAGTTGGTTACAAGGCAAACTTTAAAGTTGGCTTGCAAATAACTAAAAGCTTGTTAGATATAATAACTATAATATTATAATAACTAAATTTGTTAGCACTTGATGCGGTTTTTCTTGGAAATAGCTTCTTGGAACACAGATGTGAAAAAGTTCCAAGCACCCCTCTACCATTCCATCCGACGATGAGGGGTGGTAAATTTTGTCAGGCCTAGAGGCAGCACAAGCATTAAATCCAGCCCTATGAACCCTACCTCATTATATGCAAAAGTTTATTAAATTTAGTTGCGTTTTTAAAATGGCATCGTCTGTAGTATAGTTGCACAATTTACTCTGACTTATTAGATAATGTTGTTGACATATTCAAAGACAGTAAGTTTGAAGTGAGTTCTCATGTCACAGATTCAGAAACTAGGGAATCAAATGGTGGAAACCTAAATATGGAACTGAAAGTTGCTCAGGAAGTAGAAGGTCAAATCAAATCAAAATCAAATCAAATCACTTTATTTAGCCAAATTGACAAAACAGTTTGTATTAGCCAAGCCAAATACTGCATACTATAATCAATAACAGTTCTTAATACTTAATACTAACAGCTATATACTTATGTAGAAAAAGTTTACACTCTTAAAACAATAGTGTTAATTTATAAAAACAATAACATAGTTCATATCTGTATGTAAATAATTACTCTGTATTTAACAGTGTTGTACAAAATTCCTTATTATAAAACTCCCGGACGCTGTAACAAGAGAGATTTACTAGATGGTCCCTTAGCCGTTTTCTAAATTTTAAGAGGTTTGATTCCAACTTGAGTGAACAAGGTAGATGGTTGAATAGTTTTATTCCATTATAAAACAGATGTTTTTTGAAAAAAGGTGTAGAGTGTTTTGGAACTGCAAGATTGTTAGAGTTACGGAAGAAGTATGAAGTTTTTACTGGGACAATGAATTTCGGAAGATTACGTTTGACAAAAGTTAGTGTCTCCAAAATGTAGATAGACGGTAGAGTTAGGATACCTGACTTACGGAAATAGTCCCTGCAGGACTGGTGTCTTCTCAGAGAAAAAATTATTCTTAGAACCCATTTTTGAATTTTAAATAAAAAGCATTAAATCCAGCCCTATGAACCCTACCTCACTGCAGGTGAAGAATAGCCAAAATAAACTTATAGTGGTGGTGATCTTGAAGATGATATTATTGCACAAACAAAAGTAGTACATCTATTGGCTTTTATAATGGTTTTGGCTTTCAAGAAGGATTTAACTCTGGTTCTTTAAAACAAAAGTTGTTTATCATGGAACGAAGACGTTTGAGATATTAAAAACCTTCCATTATTAATCAATCAATCAATCTTTATTTGCCGTAAGGCTTTACAAGCATTGACATAGTCACAATTTTTACAGATAGTCTAAACAAGATCAGCTTTACTATAAATGAAAACAATAATACAAAAAAACAAGTATTTATCAAATGAATAGACTATGAGTAATGAAAGTATAAAAATTAAAAATGTTACAAACTAAGAAAACAATTACAGTAGAATATTGTCAAATTGATAGAATTCATTTAGAGAATAAAAAGGGGTTTTCACCAACCAGTTATATAATTTATTAAAAAATATAACTTTAGGATATGTTTCAATAGATTTCTTTAACTTGTTATAAACTTTTAAAGAAACTATTAAATGGCTTTTAAGTGTTTTTGAGAGCCTGTGAAAATCTATTCCAATATTATTTCTATTTCTAGTACTATACGAATGAGTGTTTGACACAAAATTCAAATCACAAGGATTTTGTAAAATGTTGCTTAATAAATAAAAACAATGTATAAATTAATTATAGTCTGAATTTTCATTTCAATGAAAATTGGTTTGCAGTGCACTAGAGGCTGTGATTTAGTTAGAGCCCTTACTTAAGGCCTTTTCTTGCAATATGAGAATTTCATTTTTTCTACTACAGTTTCCGTAGAATATTAACCATATCTGTACACTGCCTGGGAAAATACAGAGTATGCAGTTCTAACACACTCCTTATTTTTATACAATTCATTAATCGGCTTAAAAGAAAAATTACTCTGGATAATTTTGATGATATGTGTTCAATATGAAAATTCCAAGAAAGATTATTATCAATAAAAATTCCCAGACATTTAAACTTGTAAAGTAATTTTTATGTGAACAATTGTCTTTATTGTAAGATCTTAAGGTGAATTAAATATTCTGTGTTTTTTCTGGGTTGAGGAGGAATCCATTACTGTTGAACCAAAGTGAAGCGTCATAAAATGTATTTTTAATAAGAATTACAAGTTGATATATGTCAGTGCTACGATTAAAAAAAGTGGTATTGTCAGAAAATAAAAATGTTGATAACTGAATTGAATTTGGAAGATCGTTTATTATAATAAGAAAAAGGAGTTCACCAAGGACGGACCCCTGAGGTACACCAAATTTAACAGGCACCTCTTCAGACCATTATCCATTGATAATAACCCGCTGTTTACATTTAAAAAGGAAGAAATCAAAAAAATTTAACATAGGCCCTGAAACTCAATTAAATTTTAGTTTAAATAGAAGATTTGAATGATTAATGCAATCAAATGCTTTACTGAAATTGCACAGAGTAACTTGAGCAAATTATTTATTTTCCAAAGAGTTTATAATTTTATTAATTAGGCCATCAACTGCCATTATGGCAGATTTACCCTTTCTAAACCTGAACTGTGAGGCAGTCAAATAATTGTTATTTTCAAAGAATGTGCTTAGTTTTTCACAGACTAAAAAGCTCAAATATTTTTGAAAGTACAGGTATAACCAATACTGGTCGATAACTTCCAGGTTCATTTTTTGATCCTTTTTTAAAAATTGGGCAAACTCTAGATATTTTTAACTGTTCGGGAAAACCCCCTTCCTGGACACAAAGATTAACACACTGAGAGAGAGGTTGAGCTAAACAGGGTACCGAAGCTTTTAAAATATTATTTGACATTCCATAAACATCAAGACTGTCTGAGTTCTTTAATCTTTTTGTGACATTAATGACTTCCTAAGCAGATACTGGTTCCCAGATAAAACAACTTTGGTTTTCGACTTGAATGATATTGTTATTTTCTAATAAGTCGATGTAGTGATTGTTTCATCTATTATTTGTTTAATTGAGACAACTGATTTAATAATAAAAGTATTAAACATATCAGGTGATATGCCATGGAAGTCCTGAACAGCAGATCCAAAAACAGTTTTCTTTTGTAATTTTCATGCTTTTTTACATTTATTTTGACTTTGCTTTATAATTTGAGCATTAAATTTAATTTTTGCTTCATGAATACATTTTTTATACTGTTTTTTAAGTTCTTGGTATTTACCCTTCAATTCAAAAGTTTCATTAGCACCAGTTGATTTAATTAAAGAGTTTAAAAATAATAATTTGTTTTTCATAGAAGCTAAATCTGTAGAGTAACAACTACCATTGTTTTTTAGAACTTAGGCTTAAGCGGCCGGTGTCATAACTAGAATCTACATTTTCCGGTGACAACCGCGTCAAGGTACTATCTACAATATTTACAAGATGACCAGATGTTTCCCCATACTGTGATATGGCATCCTCAGTGGTTTCTCTGAGACTCGAATATTGTACATATTGTAGGTTGTCACCGGAAAATGTAGATTCTACCAATGTTTGTTTTATTTTTGTATTTTTTATCCCTACTTTTAGTCAAGGCGTAATTTATATTATTAAATAGTATGCTGAAGATACTCAAAAGCTTGCTTGGCATTTTTACTTGTAAGCAATACTTCCCACTGATAACAACTTAATCTCTCTGCAATAGGTTTAAAAGAAGTTTTTGGCAGAAAATTATTTAATGAATTTTTAGGAGGTTTGTTAGATGCAATTTTGCTGTCACTAGATCTAGTTTTAGTTAGTTCAAAGGGTAAAGAGAGGAGGAGACTATCATAATCTGAAAAAGGAAATTCAAAACTTCAGAAGATATTCCTTCCCTTTTTTTCACAGTTGATAAGACATTGTCCAAACAGTTTTTTCCTTGTGGTTGGACATTCAAAATAAAAAAATTAAACTGCCTTAAAATATTTTGTAATTGTTTTACTGTTCCTTTCTCTGTTGTAACATCAAGTTTTGAAGCTAAATCATAGTGAACACGAATCAATGGTACATATTGTGCGGACATCGCATATTAGACAGCTTTTGTATCCCACCACACACAACCACCTGATGATTTACAGTTTCTGCCAGCATTATCAATTTTCTTTCTAAATATGTTAGATCTACAATTTTATTTATTGGCTTTATTTTATCGTTACAATATAATTAGAATAAGAAATACATTACAAACTGTAATCTTTCTATTTAATTATTTATAATGTATCGATTATAAATATAAACAATTTTAATTGTTGAATACAAACAGCTGATATATATATAGAGGTATAATCCTTGATTACATACACTTACAATAGATATTCCATTTAATAGGAATATCTGTGCCTGTAATTTTGTTAGTTAGTGAGGCCCGTAACTACAGCTGGTTTAAACTGCATTATGTTTACACTAGCACTCCACAATGAACCACAAAAACAGGTGATATTTTGAGACTCAAAATTTAACATTGGATGGGAAATCTCTTTATGTATAAAATAAATGGTATAATGACACTAAAATATTTTAATAATATTAATTCTTTTTAATATCTTTTATGAGACAAATGTAAAAACATATTTTAAAGAAAAACCTCCATGATATTGAACAACAATCACAACTTTTAATGAGAGTGGATAGCAGGGACGGCTCATGAGTTTTTTAACGCCCGTGCAAAGACCAAAATTTCCACCCCCCGCACCCATCCAAACACCATCTCCCCCCCCCCCCCCAATCACCAGACCCTGCACACATTGCCTTGATTCACATCCAGGATCGTAGATGTGTTTGCTAAGTTGGCGCCATTGGTGGTAAACTGTTGTAGACCATAACAAGTTTGGTACTCATCACCGAATATTTGAAATGAAAAACAATGGAATAAATAGAGCTCAAAATTTTGAGTAATTAAAAATGTTGATTTTATATTATTGTTCTGAAAATGCTGAGTTTTGACAACTTTGAAATAATTACAGTAATATTGGGTGATGTCAATAAAGCAACGAGGCTGAGTGCCTAATCCCAAAGCTGAGTCAGGTCTCGATTTCAGCTGAATAAAGTTTTCTTTAAAAACGTGAGTGCCTGCTCTTGTAGTCATGCAGATCTTGAGTAGGCACTCGCACTAAAGCGGGGCGGGGCAGCACGACAGGTTTCAACTTGAATCACATGTTTTGGATCCTCCCACTTTTATTTGCAGTGTTTGTTGTTGTGTGGTTAATTTAATTTACAACGTTTTGTTTATTTGCGTTATCAGTTAACTGATTTTATTTCGACATGGAAGATAAAACTAATTTAGAATCATCTAATAATCAGCTAAAATTTTTAAACATTATAAAGGAATATCCTATAATCCTAGAAAAGTCCAATGTACCAGACATTTATTGTAAGAGTTGCACCAAAACGAACGATATTTCCTGATTCAGCGTACAATTCTACCCCATAATAGTGCGTCATATGACAGGATTTGCGTGGTTGGATTTTTCGCAAAAAACTTCAAATCTTCCAATGGTCCCCCATTTGGCACCTTTTTGATGAAAAAGCTGAATTTTTTAAAGTGAAATTATAAACATACTATCTTGTTCAGAAGGTCAAGGAAATGCGTCAGAACGGACCATGAGACGTCGAGAAGGCGAGATAATTGGACACAAAGATTATAGCTAATGCGTCCTGAACATGCGCGTTAAATTGCCTCTGGAGGCTTTGTTGTAACAGTTGCACCAAAACAAAAGTCATTTCTTGATTCAGTGTAACATTTTATCCCAGAATAGTGTGTCATACGTCAGGATTTGCGTGGTTGGATTTTTCGCAAAAACCCTCAAATCTTCCAATGAGTACACACACAGTACACATACGGTGGTACTTACCCACCCATACACGTATGGTAGTACTAAAATTCCGGTTACTGCAGGTTCGGCTGCAGTCTTGGAAATAAAAGCAAGAGTCAAGGGACAAATGGGTGTATCTATGAATAAATTACAAATATGGAATAAGCTACAAAATATGAACACAAGAATTAAGAGAAATTCAGATGTAAACAAGACAGGAAATAAAAATTTGTCCTAAAAGATTAGGAAGAAGAATTGTTGAGCCTTTTCGAAGATGATTCCAATCTAGCGATCGTAAGAATGACAGGTAAATATAGTTTTTATAACTTTACAAAATGAAAACACTTTATTTGTAGATTTTATTTGCTTAATACTTATAAGTATTTGTAAATTTTGCTTTTTACCATTTTTTACATGAATTTAAAAATAATTACAGTTAAAATAGGTTTTAGATCTACTACTTATCAAGTGATATGATTTATTTTTAGGAGGTGTCACTGCAGGGACCTCACAATCTTTGCAATTCCAAAATATTTCTTCCGATCACTCGGATTCTATTGAGGGAAACGTTGGTGATGAACAAAAACACCAAAATCTTCTAGCCTGAATAGAAAACTTTAAAAAATAAACTTTCAGAAACAGAGGAGGCAACAAATTCATCAACATCCGAATTGCAACACCTAGTACTTCTGGAACAGCTTAAGTTTTTCCGCAAGGCCAATGATCTGCTAGTATCAAAGGCAAGTCGGGCCTATAGAGGAAAAAATAATGGACCCATGAAGAATCAAGAGAGCAACGTATTTTCTGAAAATGCAATAGCACCGAAGATGCAGTATTACTCAGCCTATTTCCTGGCGAAGAAGATATCTGAGTCGTACTATTATTTATTCTAAAGTCTTATTCATATTTTTAATAGTTTAATTGTTTATGCCTGTTATTATTATTTTTAACTATGTATCTTGCAACAGTTAAATAATAAATAAATATTTTTCAATTAAACCCCTCTAAAAAAATTAATAAAAAATAAATAAACAAAAAAGAAAAAACCCATAAGAAAAGGCACTTTTCCCTGTCAGTAAAAGCTAGCGAGACATAGGTCCATATAGCAAGGCTTTCTTATACAGAATCTTCCAGATTCTATAGTCATCAGGCCCATGACCGATTATTTACAGACGTAACCCAATAATCAAGGCCTGGCCTGGGTGGCTAGAGAGCCTGGAAGGCACATAAAAGCCTATCCTTCTTGAGCCTTAGTCTTCCATGGACTTTTTAGCACAATAGTCTTTTTTTGTTAGTTATTTTGTTTTTTTTTTGTCATTTATTAATTTTTGCAGGGGTTCATTTTCTGGTTTAATGAAATACAAAAACTGTATTTAATGAAAGAAGGCGAAAGAGAACGTTAGACAACACAATTGAATACGAGTTTCACACTGATATTTTATTTTTTTATTGTATGCTTTTAGGAAAAAGGAAAATGAAACCAAGGCATTTCTTAGAAGGAATTAGAGTGCCTTTATTTTTAGACAGATTTTTTTAACTTAAGGGGGTGCCTGTTATTGCACCATGGTGCCCAAGAAGAGTGTGTATACATCCATACAGAAGTAGGCGCCTTATACGGAAGTAGTGTGCCTCTCAGCGCCTGTATACTGAGACAGGAGTTTTTTTAATGTAAAGGGGGTGCCTTACAGCATGGCATCCATATTAAATAGAGGGCACCTACAAGCCTAGGAGGGCGCCTACAACCGAAGGAAAGCACCGCCATCTTAGGAAGGGCACTAGAGTCTTCCTTGTATCTAAATGAGAGGTTAAAAATCTGTGACCAAGACCATCTCTGCTCTTTTGCCTCAGATAAATAATTTGAAAAACTATTTATTTACATTATCAAAAATGCCATTTTCCCTCTCTTCATTTGGTTTTTCAAGTGCTCGCCTTTCTCTGACTCCCCATCCCGCTACCTGGAGCGGCACCCCTTGCATAACTCCAGTACATAGTTATGAACTGAAGCTAAGTAATACAGCAATCCATGTCAATTAACAAATTCACTGAGGGTGACAAAGGCAGTAGTCTTGCAACACACACATCTTGCCAGACTATTCCCGCCGCACCGATGCGCCGCTGGCAGCGACTGTGATAGTAAGCAAACTTATAGACTTGATTGTATCTTGCAGTACACTTCTGTGGTAGAAGAAGTTCTCCATCTCTCTCACACTACCCACCCTACGTGCCATTTAATTTGGGTTTATGTTAAATAATAAATCTGGAGTAGATAAAGTGGAAGTAAAAATGTTTACTCTGTTGCTATGATAGTAATAAAAAGGACCTTAATTTTTTTCTTCTCCTTCATCAACATTGCCTTATTGTACTTGTTGATAATTGCATTCTTGTAAACATTATTTGTAGTATGTTTACAAGAACTAAACCTGTAAATTAGATTATTACAAGTTAAATTATAATAATCTAACTTGAAACCTTTTGTAGAGACCTGTTCACTGTTATAGTTGAGTCTTTGCCTGACAGATCCACATCATTAGCAAAGACTCAACTATAACAGTGAACAGGTCCCTACAAAAAGTTTCAAGTTATCACCAGAGAACAAAAGTGAGACCCATTCCCCACCAAAAAAGGAAGTTGAGCTGAAACGGGGGATAGCTCAAGTCCAGAATGGAATAGGCTCACAGGCAACACTCGGAGGGTTAAAGCATAACTCGGTAGCTGGTGGAAACATGACAATTTATTGCAGAAAATATTTAAAAACAAGGTGAAAGGCCACAAGAGAAATAATTATAAACAAATTATAGTAGCAAAATATTAAACATATCAACAAAGAACAGTAACGTCTATCTGCAGATAGCCAAAGTTAACCAATATTCAAAGAAAAGAGATATATTTAATAACAAATTCAAAAGCCCAAAACGAGAAAAATAAACAAGGTGGCTATAACTAAAAATTAACAAGATGTAAGAATTTAACTTTAAATTTAGAAGGTAATAAACAAAACATCATCTGGCAATTCAGCTCACATCCCATGATTCCACCGAGGCTAGGAAGTTGGCCAATATTCCTAGACGGTTCTAAATTGAAAATAAAAATAAAATGTAGGACGGTACCAGCTTTTATCAAAAGTCCAGACTAAACGTAACAGACGATAGACAAAATAAATAACTAACACATACAACACTTAACAACCGAGAGTTGGAATGATGGAACAAACCAAAATCTGAGCCAACGACAACAGAAATAACGAGCAGACGAGCGCAAACACGATCTCTGGCAGCCTTGAAAACGAAAGTGAATAGCAAAATGTACCCGTCAAAAAACATGGTACAAAAGATATAAATAATTCTACTCATTATAATATGACTTCAGTTGCGTGAAGTTCTTAGCTTATCTATGAGTAAAGAAGAATGAAGACCAGATGGATGGTCAAAAGTTAAAAAGTTGAATAGATTATTTGAAATATACATAGAATTAAGAAATATATTTTAATGTACTGTTTTAACAGGAATACAGTTTGTGTTAGAACTTAGGCTTAAGCGGCCAGTGTCATAACTATAATCTATATTTTCCGGGAACAACAATTTAAACAACATTATTTAAAAAATAACCAGACATTTCACCCATCCTGTGGTATGACATCCTAAGTGGTATTGCTGAGATTGAGAATGGGGAATGACCTTCCAGCTATTATAACAGGTGTTGGGGTGGGGACTGGTTTGGCAGGTACACTGGAAAGAGGAGGGGCATGCCCCATGTGATCTACGGTCATTGCCCGAGGAAAATCAAAATGACTGACTCTACCATGTTTGTGGGCTATATTTTTCTTCAATAGCAATAGGTAGCAATTAAAATTATGCATCAAAGGCAACCAGAACAAATGGAGGGAAGGACAAAATTAATGTTTATTAAGTAATACCAAGAAGAAGTAACGAAATACTATATATAATTCAAGGAGAGTCATCCTGAATTGATTAGAGTGGAGAGGGAGGGACCTACTTAGTTTGCACTGATATCATTGAGACCCAATGGTGTGATATGAAATATTTATTCTAATCTGCTACATATGTTTAATAGTAGCTATTGTAAAACAAAGGAAATTAAGTCCTGCAATTAAGTATGAACGAATTACTTTTATTTTAATTTTATCACATTATCCTGCTAATTTTATAATTTCCAATTAAGTACCACATTTTAAACACGTAGATAACAGATCAGTGATACCACAACAAAAAAACTATAAAAAAGGGTTTTATTTATAAAAATATAATGGTTTGATTAAACCAAGACAACAATCTTAGCAAGATTTACCAGTTGGGTAGGTAGGGTACTCACAACAATTAGATAAGTATACATATTTATCCCAAAATTTCTGTTGATCTACTGTAATAAGAGTTATGTATACTTAATACAAGAATAGCATGTGTTAGGAACCTCCACAGTTTTGAAATGAGCGGAATATGCTTTAGAAAACATTAGCTATAGCAAAGTCAAGCTAAGTAGTTTTACTATGTATACTTACAATAATTTTATATTGAGTCTATTTTATTTTCAAGTCCTATAAATAAAAATAGCTTTGGGAACAACAAACAATGTAATGTTGTGATTTTGGGTTTTAAATCTTGATAATTATTAGTTATATATTTATTTAGTATTGAAATTTGAACAGCTAAATTTTGTTGGAATTAAGTTCATGAAATTGTTCAAAATTACTTTGAATATTTTAAAAGTATATTTAATATAAGATTTTATTTTAAAGGTATGTTGAAACAATGTTTTTTTGTTTAATATTTCTTTTTCATTTTTGGATATAGTCCCCACAGTTAGTTAATTTATCATAATATCATAATTATTTTTAATTTCACGATTACTTCTAAAAATATATAGTAAATAATCTTCTAAATACCTTGATTTCACCAGTTTTAATTTTAGACGCCTCCAGAGTCAAAATTAGATCAATGTCATCAACTGGTGAACCCTCAGAGGTGGTAAGTTTGATCAGTATCCTGTCCTCTATCTCCTTAAGGTCTGCTTTCATCTGAGCGCTGCTGGTGACAATGTTTGATCTCAGTTCTTCAAGATCTGGGCGCTCTTGCATTACTACCAGCGCTAATAATTGGTCCTGAAGACCACTGAAACCAGAAGGCACATTGTAAAAAACTTATTTCAAAATCAAGCATATTTTATTATATAATTTGATAAAATGAATCGTCATCTAACTGTAGTACAGTAGAACCTCTTTAATCCGTCACGTTTGGGACTCGACCCTTGTCAGATTAAAGAAAATTACGGACTATGGAGGTTATTAAGTACAGTACATGATGAAATAAATTTGAATACAGTATGAAATACAGTACAGAACTGTACTATTCGTGGTTTTTAGCAACAGCACTGGTAGATGGCTGGAAAAAAGATCTAATATCTACTTGCTTCTTAGAACTATTTTTTTATTTAAAAAATCATTTTTTATTATATGCAAGTTCATAACTTCGGCCATACTGTATTGTTTATTTTGACTCAGCAAAGTTTACAAATGTGTTGATTGCTTCACTTGCTTCGTTCCAAGGCACAACTTTTGCTTCCGAGACTTCTTCATCGTCACTTTCTGATTTGTTCTAAACTGGTGTTTGATTCATAACACTTTAAACTATGGATTCATCACCGATTTCTTCAAATGGTGATAGGTCTTTTTCAATCTCTAACCACTCAACAATTTCAGTGCTTGAAATATTTCTCAGCTCACTCACTTCACTAGTGTTTTTTCTAATCTCTGCCAGATTAATTTGTAGGCCTACGTCTTCATCATCTTTAATAGGATCATTCTCATAAGGAACATCGTCATTGTCCATAACACCTGCCAGAGTTTCCTCCATGATCTTTTAACTGTTTAATTCTTGACACTATTCCATGACAAAGCTGCAGTAAAAATTGCATCTTTTATGGTAAATTTGGCTTGAAAGTCCTTAAAACTGGACTAGGAAACAATCAATTCTTGAATAAATGAGCCTCTGTACTTGCATTTAAAATTTTGAATGCACTTTGGTCCATTGGTTGAATTAAAGGCGTGACATTTGGGGGAAGGTACATGACAGAAATATTACTAGAGTAAGTTTATTGGCAGAGGGGTATGTCCTACAATTGTCTAAGCAAAAGAACAGCATTTGTATCTTCTGGTTTTCCCAAACTGACAAAATGAGATTTTACTGATGGTACAAACTGGTGAAAAAACCAGTACTTAAACAGTTCTACACTCACCCAAGCATTACCTTGAGCTGCATAATGCACTGGTAGATGAGTAAGGCCCTTAAATGTTCTGGGTTTTTTGTATTTGCCTATTACAAACAGTTTAAGCTTATCATCACCGGACGCATTCCCATAGCACAAGACTGTCAACCTGTCTTTGTTCATTTTAAGACCTTTGGCACTTTTTTCGTCATGACTTATTAAAGTGGAGTTAGGCAAACAGCACTATAACAGGCCAGTTTTATCTGCATTGTACTAGATTGGACTCAAATCATATGTTTCAACCAAATTTTGAAAAAATATTTTAAACTTATTTGCAGCATCTTCGTCAGCAGACTAGCTTCTCCTGAAAAATCTAACTTTCGGATCCCATGCCTAACCTTAAATTTATGTAGCCAACCACTTGAAAACGTACCTTTATTCTCCTCAAGATTCAATTCTTGCTCCAAGAGTTTCGCTTTTTCAACTCTAACAGGTTTGCCTTCCGATCTCTTTGCTGAAAACCAAGTGTAAAGAGCGCTATCGAGATTTTCGCTTTTTGTTTTTTTTTTCTCGTTTCAACGGCTTTAGTTGTTTATGTTTTTGAAACAAATGTTTTGAGTTTGGCTCTTTGGTTCCTTATATCGTAGATGGTTGAAGAACCAACATTATATTCTTCCATAATAGAATTACGATTTTCACCTCGATCTAATTTTGCAATGATTTCTAATTTTTGCTTAATTGTTAGGGTTACATAATTACGTTTCTGTGTAGGCTTCTTGGTGTTCTTTTTTCCAATTTAGAACCCATGGTAAAGTAGGGTATATTCACAGAAAAAACTCTATCAACACAATAAGTAATCAACCAGTTTAACACTGTACAATGCAGTCGTATAGTAGGTACAGTACGAAATTATTTCCACTAAAACACACACACTTGTCAGTGCGTATGTAAATACAGTACAGTGTACAATAAGTAAATTAAAACAATAAAACTAACCAAGCTTCACTCACTTACCTACAGTAGTTAACTATACACTACTCAGGAATATATAAACAAAACCACTGACTAAACAAACAAAAAATCGCTTGGCGTTCACGTTCCACTGTGCTGCAGACGCGGAGTGAAGTGCATGCCAGGAGACGAGTGGATCCGAGATTTGCTGAGCAGTAACGATGGTTAGCCCACTCAAATTTACTGCCCAGAGCGTGACACTTTGTGGCTTTTGAGTGTCGGCGATAGCTGTCAAGTTGCTCACTATAAAATGTTCATTGTGAAGTCAATTCTACAATTTCAGTCCATTGCCGTTGATGCCGGATTATAGACAATTCCAGACTATAGAATGTTGGATTAAGAAGGTTTTACTGTAATACAATTTGAGTTAAAGTTTACTATACACTGTCATTTTTGGGAATTATTGACTTACTGTTTACCCTAAAATGATGACGTTAAATGATTCTTTATTGTTGTTTAACCTCCCAAAATAATAACATTGCAATATAAGACAAAATAAAAAAAATATATTTATAAGCGGTATTTGATAAAATATAAAATTGACTTAATATAAGTAATTAATTAATTTAATAAATTAAATATAAAAAATAAAGCAGTGTAAGTAAAATATGAATATTTTTGGGTTTTGTTTGATTTCTCTCATGGGAAAAACATTTCTATTTATAGTTAGAATATGCTGTTGAATTAATGAAAAATTAGTATCAGAACAAAATAGTGATTTAAAATTTGCACATAAGGTAACTCCAAATCATTTTCTTGTCCAAGGAACAGAACGACTCTAAAAGGCTTAGAGTGCGTATGGTATGTACATGGACGAGCAAAACGATGCTCTTACAAAATTCTATGATCTGTGCTCCTCAATGAGAGCAATAATAAAAAATTATCTACTTCCATTTCAGATTAATTAGTAGTATATTAATTAATAAATTATACTATTAATGTTTTACTATAGTTAATAAAATTATTATTGAGTTGTATAGATATTGGGTGTCCATTTATTGTTATTTTCTAAATAAACATAGGAAAATAGTCTTATCATTAACATAATAATAATAGCAAAGCTCCTATTATTAACCGATAGAACATCTTGAATATGAGTTAGCTTATTCATTATGAATAGCTATTAGCTTTGTAGTTTGCAGGATCTTTTCTTGTATCCTAAGTCTATCTTTAAGGGCATTTTTTGTTTTACACTTGTTTGGTGGGTTTTAATTCCGCATTTATAGTGAATGGAAGTTTTTTTTCCTGCAACGTGCTTTAACATGATTACCACACCATAAAAAACAAGGACTGGTACCAATTACGTTGCATTCTCATTCTATTTCACTGTTGCAACTCTGTAAATCCTTTAAGGCACTTTTAAAATATCACACGGTATTTGTTAAATCTAAAACCTCAGTTAATGATTCATATTCATTTTTTTAAGCAGATTTTTCTGTATGCTTGGGCCTGTCATTCCCATTACGAAAGCAGACAGAATTTATTAATTAATAGTATAATATCATTATTATATTATAAAAATATATAAATTATTATTATAATAAATGATTAATTAATTAATCATTTCAATTAATAGTATAAGAGAATTGTACGAAGATCTAAAAAGAACAGATTATTTCACAGATCTAACAAGTGACTTCAAGGTGTAATCAAGATGTATTGGAATCATACTTCTCAATGATTACGGGTTTCGGAAATTTCTCTGACCACCAATCATTTCCAATACCAACACTTCTGTTGTGACTGCTGTTACACAAAGAATCAAGTCACTTCTAGGTTGGAATGCTTCCTTGATAATAAAAACAGGAAATTGTTCAAGTAATGATGATGATGAAGTCATTCTTAGTATGGATATTATTCAAAGTGCTGTTACAGAAGACAAACAATCCGCAAATGTTTGTGACGTTAGGGAATCTGAACCTGCAGATTTATTTCTTAATGAATAATATGAGTTGGATATGCATGAATCCGATGAATTGAATAACGATGAGAGCACTATAAAAGAAAATTCATATTTACTCAAGATGTTGGCTGGATATATACAGCATTTAGGGTAAAGAAAATTATATCAAATGTTGTATACGGTCATCCAACAAACGAGTGCAGTAACAATCAACAGGATTGGCTGAGCACTTTCTCAAAAGGATTTCTAATGAATCCCACGGAAGAATGGCTAAACGTCATTGAAAATATAGAAAGGGACTTTTTGCAATAGCATGGAGACAGTGGACTTAATAAGGAAAAATTTTGTATGAAACGTTTGACTGAAAAACTTTGCAAAAAATATCCCTCAGTGGATGAATTCGCCATATGGTGCTATGTTCGTACCCATACATTTATGAGGATGAAACCCTTAAACAGAAAACGTTCTACAAACAGAGTTTATGGGAAAAAAACCACTGATGCGGGAAGAAAGAAAAGTAAAAACTTGGGAAACTGGAGTAGTTTATACCAGGTATGAAATACATGAAACTGAATTATAATTAATTACTTTGTATACATAATTTGTGTATAGGTATAACTTGCCTCATAAATTTGCAGATCACAGTTAATATTAATTTTAAATAATATGAACAATGAATGTATCGTTAGAAATTGGCTAAAGTAGGCCTAGATATATAATTGTTTAACGCTCTTTATTCAATTTTCGAAACTCATAAAGAAATCATATTTTTAACCGCTCTACTCTTATTTATATATAAAGATGTACAAACGTCCAATTCTTTCAGTGCTTAAGGTTCTTTATTAAAGTGTTGAGAGTCATGAAGGAACCATATTTTTAATTGTTTTAATCTTACGAGGCGTGTTTTAAAAGTAAGTACCGTTTTGGAATCTCACCGCTGTAGTGCTACGATCTGAGTCCAGCGCATGCGTGCTAGATACTACTATCTTTTGGCAAACCACAGCCGCCGTTACGGGCCCATTTGACTGTATTTAAGGTCGTTATGGCTGTTTAAAATTCCTCCTCTGATTAAAAATGCCGCCAACTGTAAAGTACATGTTGTGATAAGTTTTCGTAACGATAAAGGCATGAAAGCAGCTGACATTCATTGAGAAATCTGTGAAGTTTATTGAGAAAACAGAATGAGTGATGGGATGGTATGGAAATGGGTGAGAGTTTTTAAGGTTGTGCGAATGTGCATGATGAGGAACGAAGTGGGAAACCTTCACTCATTACTGATGACTTGGTGCAAAATGTTGATAAAAAAGTTAGAGAAAACAGACGCTTTACAACTGCATCATTATGTAGTGTGTCTTCTCAAGTGTCAAGAAGCGCGAAATATGAAATTGTGACAGAACGTTTGAAGTACTGAGAGTTATGCTTACGGTAGGTTCCCAAAATGCTGACGGAAAATCACAAAACAAAATGTTTGGTGAGAATTACAAAAACAAGCTTTTAACCAGATCTCTCACATTCATAGATCATTATAATCGTGATGGTTACGATTTTTAAAACCAAATTGTCACGGTGATAGACTCATGTTGAATATCAGCTGCTTTCACATCCTTAGCGTTACGAAAACTTATCACAACATGTGTTTTACAGTTGGCAGTATTTTTAATCGCAGGATGAATTTTAAACAGTCATAAGTGACCTAAAATATGGTCGAACGGATCCATAATGGCGGCTGTGGCTTGCCGCATTAGTACCGAGGATGCATGTGCTGAACGCTGAACGCAGACCGCAGCGCTACAGCGGCGGGATTCCAAAATGGTACTTACTTTAAAAACACACCTCATAGTTATTTAGAATGATGCACAACGCACAAGTTTTTATGTATGATTTTTTATTATAAAGCAATGTCAAGTTTTGAGCTGCGTATTTAACTGTAATTTATACTCCTAATATATCTTTACAAAACCAATATTCTCCTAAGACTCTGTATCATGTATTTAATGAATTTGTGAATTGAATATTTTAGACACAAAGTGCTATTTAGTAAAAAATGCCCTTTGTAAGCTTTATTTGAATTGACTGCACGGTAATAATTACTACTTTGCAATAAATGCTAATATTACTACATATAACGAATTTAATTAAATTAAATTATGATCGATTGCCAACTAAGCATTCCTATATGCACTAATAAAATACACATTTCATGTACAAAGTACAGTTGAACACAAAACGTGTATACATTACGGTGCTCAGCTCGGCCTACCCCAGTGACATAGCGGCAGCCAGCGGCGGGGAGGGGAACCTGCACATGGCCCCTACCCGGGAATAATGTATGGTGTATTCTATATACTGTAACATAGCTAAGCCATGGCACAACATCTAACTAAATTACCACAAGAGAAAAAGACTGTTGGAAATGATAATAATTTCCCAAAAACTTTTGTAGAGGACAGTTGTACTTCTACTACTCTCACTAATATTTATTTTTATTTAAAAACAGAAATACAAAGAATATAAGTAAATATTTTTTAAGAGTGTTAATTTGTTATATTCCTGAGGTGGTTTACTATAATATTATACTCACCTTTAATATTCTTAGTAGGGCCTATTGAGGTGAGGGTGGATTGTGCTAATAAACATTTTAAGCTCATCAAAAGATTAATAAGGTAAAATATAACAATAATAAAGTAAAACTTGATTAACTAAGTGAAAGAAATCACAGATAATACCAAACAACAATAGTCTTATAAAAGCTGGTAAATTAGATAATATTATCTCTATTATTATCAATACATTACCTGGGTACCAGAGTAAAGTTGACAAGTAGCACTTTGACAGCAACCTCGGGAGTGTAATGTGGGTTGGCAAGTCTAGTTGTAAGATAAAGGCGGAAGTCTGGGCTGAATGGGACAATCACATCACCAAGTTTTATGACTTGCTGACCACCCTGAATGAAGACCTGTCGAGTGAGTACAGAATCCAAAGCAGGATCCAATTCTGTGCCAACATTCTCAATGAGTAACGGCTTGCCCAATCGAATGGCACCTTCCAAGGATCGCATCAGATCTCGATCCGAAAGCTTGCAAACGGCCAGACCATGAGTTTTTCCCTGTCATCAATAACACACATATTTTTATATTGAGTAGTAAAATATTTATTGAAATAGGGTTTCTTACCACTGTCTCAATCAAAGTGTTTTTCATGCAGTCATAAGCGTGCGCACAGTAGATGCCACGGCACCTGTGAAGATTTCGGAAGGGGCGCACTAGTCATACCGTAAAAGCCTATGTATTCCCACTAGCAGCACTGCGGTCTGCGCTCGTCGGTTTTGGGCAAATACGACAGAGTTCGGCTCCTATTGGACGACATGAGCTACTCCTCTTGATTGAGTTGTGTTCAGGGATGTACACAGGGTGGGTGTCCGGAAACGTTTTGAGTGTGCATCTGTTAGTCACATATGCACGCTGTAACGTTACTGTCATAGACACATTCTCAGACAGGCCACATGGTAACGAGGTTAATGTTCAAAGTGAATGAATAGGATTCTGTGATTAGGTTAGGATACAATTTAGTTGAATGAGAATTAATTGTTACTACTAATTTCTAAAATTAAGATTATTTTAAATTATAAACCGTTCAGAAATGTTTCACAACCAAAGTATTCCTTAGCAAGAGAACAATCTTTACATGAAGCATAAGAATAGTAGAAGATGTAATTCAAACTGTAGACAGTCAAATCAAAATGCTAGGGTAACAACATCAACAGTACACATCCATTCGGATTGAGCGCTAGAGAAAGAATGAGGGGACAGGGGGATAGGTATGAGTTAATATGGAGGGATCAATCAGCAATTCAGACTAATTGTTATTCTTTGGTCAGGAAAAAAGGCAAATTATAGATATTGAGTAAAATGAAATATTTTATATAAAATAGTTTTAATAAGTTAAACATAGTAAAAACTACTGACGTAAAACTGAAGACATTGTCTGAAACCAGATGGGCTTGTAGAGCAGAACCAGTAGTCATTATTCACAACCAGTTCAAGTGTGTTGTGAAAGCAATAGAAGAAATTATTAAAGAAGTTCACCAGTGTACCAGTTGTCAGTTGTTCATACGAGAGAAGTTTTTCTAAAACTAACGATAGTTAAATCAAAACTTCGGTCAACCATGACCCAACATCAACTTCAAACTCTAATTCTACCTTTCCTTGAACAAGACCTTTGCACTAGCATATCAGTGGAAGATGTGATTGAGGAGTTCAAGAACATTGTGTCTTTCAAACGAAAGTTATTGTTAAGATTAACAAAATACCAAGAAAGTGTAACAAGACATAGGCAAATCTCATCTGTTAAATATTAATATAAACCATTACAATTGTGCTTTTTTTTATCCAAATGCTAACAATGATAAACATAAATAAAATTTAAATCGGTTCATTATAGAAGTACATATAAACTCATTAGAAAACATATAAAAAGGTCATTAAGTTTTTAGTTTACGAGGTGATACCCCTCTCCTGTTGGAGGGGGGTTAGGGGCGCCATTTTCCTACTGGACCCTCAAAGATGAGACTCTGTGCACACATATGCATGTAGTGGTTACAATTTTTAAATTGATCTCTTCATCTAAAGACTCAATTACATAAATGTTCTGTTGTTATTTAATGTTTAAAAAACTAAAAAATTAACAAAGTTAAAAAAATATCAAGCAGATGATTTGGCTATCATCTTTTATTCAAGAATGGTACTAAACAGCACATTAGATTTGAAACTTAATTTTTCATTTGAGAGTTGTTGAATATGTGACGATTTCATTTGTTTTCAATCTTCCCTTAATAATAAAAATAAGGTTTTTTAGCTTAATTTATTGAGTATTGACACACAGCTCGTGGCTTTTTCCTCGCTTCTTTCCTCTGTCCACCAGATCTGTTGTGGCTGTCAGTGAGCACTGCAGAACATCTTCAATTATCAAGATAAGATAGTTTTTAAGTATTGCAATGACCAGGGATAGTTGTGAGAATATGTAAGGCAAACTTAAGGGCATTTATAAGGAAGGGCAAATAGGGATTATGACTGCCAATTAGTATTTTCCTATGGGCTATGGTGAGATACCAGGAATCCAAATGTTGTTTAATAAATAGTAAATGATTTAAATCCAATCCAATGAAGCCAGGGAATGCTCTTTGCTTCTTATTTATGTTGTCTAATCAGTTACTTGAAGTCCTGTTAAGTTAATAGCCTCTCTCTTGGAACTTACTATGATAGTAATTGGTTTCATGGAAATTTGGTCTGACCTAGGTCAAGTTAGTTATTGAAATATCATGTACTTGTGTACTTGTATATTAATTTACTTATGTATTAGTTAATAATTTGAGCTGGCTTATGGTCTTAGGCTTGCTGGGTGGAATATGCCTTCTACCACAGAATCTTAAAATTTCATACAAAATCTTCATTTTTGAAAACCTTGTAAATTTCAAATTCTTCAATATGTTTCTTTTCTTAAGTAATATAAGACTTTGTGGACTTATAAAAGGTTGTTCATTCATGATTTTCTCGTGTAGATATTGGGAAAAACTATATTTTTGTTTCACATTAATAGGATTTTGACAATGTTCCTTATAACATTTTCCAAATGAGTGACCCGTTTGTCCTGAGTATGTTTTGGGAAAAATTTGTGAAGTTTTTTTAAACATACAACATTTCTAAAGAGTATTTACATTTAGTTTTCTATTATTTAATAAATAGGTTTTCTGTTTTATTAGTTGTTCTAAATACATTCAAATTCATGTTTTTTTCAATTCTTTACAAAGATTATTTCAGATTTAATAATAATAATAATAAATGTCTTTATTTGCAAACGTTTAAAATATTTACAAAAGGGCGAATTTAGGGCCACTAGGCCCTCTCTTACAATTAACCCTAAATGAAAACTTTATTACAGACTAACAAAGACAAAGATAAAAGAGAAAAATATAAACATCAATAAAAACATTAAGACATCAGCAATAGGTTCCGACGATCTAGTGTTATTCTTAATAAGAACTAAACAAAAACAATATGGTAAGGACTATTGTAAATAAGTTAAGACTACACAATTTAAATATTAATTTTATTCATGAGTACAGAAAAAAGAGAGAGATTTATATATATATATATATATATATATATATATATATATATATTATAAAAAAAGAATTAAATGCAATTTCATAAGTTTAAATTAATATTGAATAGCATTTTTACATGCACTCATACAGTTCCGTCTATCTAACAACATGCCCCACCTAATCTGCCCCAGTCATCTGATCAAGATAATAGTCTTTTAGTGCGGACAGAAAACTAGTTCGGTCGTAGGAGTTTTTGATATTAATGGGAAGGGAATTCCAGGTACCACAAGCGGTGATAGTAAATAATTTATTCTAAGTTACAGTACAATGATGTGGAGTCCTAAACATTATCGAGGAAGATCGACCCTCCCGTACACTTTTTTCAGAGATGAATTCAAATCTCTCAGCTAAATATTTAGGCTTTTTGCTATTTAGCGGTAAGTAAACAAGTTTAATATTCTAATCAATTTCACATTGGCTAATTTTAAAATTGAATTTTGAACATAAAAATGGGTAATGTGATCGAATTTTCTAAGATTAAAAACAAACAAATCTGATACAATAATTTTGGTATTTTTGCAGTTTATTAGCCAACGACATGTCATTGACAATGGAACTACAGTAAGAAAAGTGTGGGAAAACTAAGGTCTTAATTAGTATTAAATTTAAATGTTCAGGTAAGAAATATTTATGTCGTTTAAGTGAGTGCAGAATGGAAAAGACTGTCTTGCGTCAACAACTCTATTGTTCCAATTTAAGTTATTGTTAAAAATGATTCCTAGGTTCTCAACTTTATCGTAGTATTGTTCCATTAACTTGTATGTGAGGTACGGTATTAAAGTCAATATGTGAGTAAAATTTTGATAGGGTAATTAGAATAGGTTTGGTTTTGTTTTCATTTAGTTTAAGTCCATGTCTTTCATCTCAATTAACTAATCTCTCAATGTCCAGATTAACATTGGTTACATTGAAATGTAAGTCATTAATACCAGAATGTGCATAAATTTGTAAATCGTCAGATTATATGTGATGTCTACAGAATTTAAAAACAAACTTTATATGGTTCATGTACAAGGAAAACAGTAAGGGTCCAAGGATTGAACCTTGAGGAACACCATAAGTAACAGTTTTAAAATCTGATATTTTATTATCAACACTCGCGCACTGCCACCGATCACAAAGATAAGATCTAACCCAGTAGACAGTATTGTCAGAAAAGCCTATTGCCCTTATTTTTCTAACAGCAAAGTATGAAAGGCTTTAGAGAAATCAAAGAGAGTTAGAATTGTACACTGCTTCATATGCTTGTAAACAGCTCGTCATACGTCATCAGTTACATAAAGTAGTGCAGTCTCAGTGCTATGACTGGAACAAAATCCAGACTGAAAACTGTTTAAAATATTATTCTCTTCCAAATAGTTAGATATTTGGCAAAGCACAATTCTCTCAAAGCCTTTAGATAGTGTGGGCAAGATACTAATCGGCCTTAAGTCACTAGCTTGAACAGGAGTAGGAATTTTATTGATTGGGCACACTACGGCAGACTTCCATACTTGAGGGACATGTTCAGTCAATAAAGATTTGTTATAGATAGAAGTAATGACATAAAGTATAATAAATAAAATTTTGTTAACACAACACTTAAATATATTTCCATATACAGTAGAATCTCGGCTATCCAAGCCTCGATTAACCGAGTCTCCGGGTTAACCAAGCTAGTCATCAAAAGATGAAAAATAAATACAAAGCTATTAATAAAAGGAAAACTAAAGCATGACACATAAATAAATAAATAAATAAATAAGGTCTTTATTTTGGAGCGGTTTTCAACAAACAATGCTGGTTTACAAAACAACTCAAGTCATATTACAATTATTAAAAAAATTAAAAGCTAATTTTCATTATTCATTATTAAAACATAGAGTTATGTATACAGTACAGTTATATGTGAATATATCAGCTTGTATTATACATTAAATATTTGTATACATTGTTTTTATATGTAGTTTCAGATATACCCTTGCCTGTTAAACTGGAGGAAAATTCATTAAATAATTTGGGAGCAAAGTACGCAAATCTTTTTCTTTCAAATTCACGGTGAACGCGAGGCATCTCCAAAACTTGATCCTGTCTAGTGCTGCGAGATTGGATCTGAGACCTGTTTTTTAGTTTTTCCCTCAAATAACCCGGCCTGCCAGTGGTAAGGATTCTATAAACTAGGCATAAGGAGCGCAGAGTACAGGTATCAGTTACACATCAAATAATCCTTTAACAGGTAATCAGTGTCTCTATTGGCTGTTGGTGCTAGGTTAAGGCGCTGAAGGGCCGTTACGAGACGTATTTATGATATTGTACCCTACTATAGGAATAATTTTCCCACCTAAATGAATTCACTCATGACACATCACCACCTGACAACATTGGCTTAGTCGACTCTGCTCTTGCATTAAATGTGGTTGTTTTAGTGTGTTGACTTTTGTGATTTTACAATAATGTACAGCAGAGATTCTCAAAGTGTGATCCGCAGAGCCAGCCTACGAAATGTAGAAAAATATATAAACTGCTGTTAATAAGCGTTATTTTATGTTTCAAATGAAAAACATTTTCTACTCAGATGAATGACATTTCAACAAATCGGGAATGAAATTAGATAACCAAACTAAACGCTAAAACCCATAATTATATCTGTGTCATCATATGTTGTTTATTGCTAAGTCAGGAAATCTTTAAACTCGTCGACTTTAAACACACATGCTCCTAAGTTCTGTGGGAAACAGCGGCGAATTAATCTTCTAAATTACCACACGGCCTCTGATTTAACGATACCAGTCCCCCGATAATGCACGATCAGCCCGGTTTTCCCTACAACTATTTTGCATTTTTTCTTGTAATAAACTAATTTATACTTTTTTCATGGCTTTTATATTATTTTTATCATAACCTCTATATTATCTCAGTTTTTATGTGTCCGAGGTGGTCTCGTCCCAATTATCTTGGATAACTGAGAGTCCACTGTATTAAAAAAATTTCTATAATATATTAAAAATATGAATTGAACAAAAAGTTAAATTCTATATTTGATTGGACTTTGTTCAAAAGAATGCACATCTAGCAATAAAATCCTGAATTTCATTAATTTTTAATTTGCCTATATTGTATATATGAATATAAGTACTAGTTTAAATATAGTATGACACAACAAATATTTTTTTAAAAATATATCGTTTTTAAATATATTGTTTTATTTAGACACACTGGTACAAAATCTGGTACACTGGACTATGCTTAGTGCATCTAACGGGCTTTTAAGAGTCAAGGGATTGGACCATAAAATGAAAATGGAATGTATATTACTAAATAAATTGAATGTGGATCCTACTAACCATATTCTTTACCCAACGGTTTGCTTGACCTTGGGGATCAATAAACAGAGGCCATCGTTTGGAATTGAATACAAGAACTGCATTCTCTGTTGAGAGTAGATCTCTGGGCAGTCCATCTAGCTGCCAACGGCGAATAACAACAGGGTCACCCAGAGTCTTCACAGGACTACAGTTAGGAGTATGAGGCACTTGAACCTCAGACACCATGTGGCGCCAGTCATCCAGCAGTCGATGACGGTACTGGTCTGTGAATGGGCCCATATATGCCACACAACCTTTACAAATACCAAAACACTATTACGATCAATATTTTCAAGAAGTAATATTTTTCTATTCATACAAGTTTAAAATAGTTAACTTTTCAAAACTAAACATGAATTAAAATAATCATTACGAAAACATTATTCATAATGCTGCACTAAAACCTATTATATCGAGTACTCGACCATCCGGAACGAACAAAATTATGTTAAAATACAACAGTATATTTCGATTCAAGGCATAATTGCCTACATGTGCCATGACTGGTTTGGCTGTATCAACTGTACCGATTCTTGGACGTGTGTACGTGCTTCCCAAGCAGTTTAGCGGCATTGACTGTATGCAGCAGAGCGGTGCCACCATACACTTCAGTCAGTCAGTCTGCTACTGTTGCTTCGTGGAGTTTAATCAGCATAGTGCTGTATTTTTAGTTGTTGCAAGGACAGTTACATGAGTGTTGTGCTGTTTTCTTTATGTAAAAAATATTATCTATACGAGGCGTGTTTGTAAAGTAAGAACCGTTTTGGAATCCCGCTGTTATAGCGCTGCGGTTAGCACTCAGCGCATGCACGTTGGTTACTACTGTCCGTTGACAAGCCACAGCCGCCGTTATGGATCCATTTGACTGTATTTAAGGTCAAATATAACTGTTTAAAATTTCTCCTCCGATGAAAAATGCCGCCGACTGTGAATTATGCGCTGTGTAAGTTTTCATAACGCTAAGGGCATGAAAGCAGCTGACATTCCTCGTGAGTCTGTCAACATGACAATTTGGTTTTAAAAACCATAACCATCATGATTCTAATGCTCTAGGAATGTGAGAGAACTGGTTCAATATTTGTTTTTGTGATTCCCGCCAAACATTTGTTCTTGTGATTCTCCGTCAACATTTTAGGAACCTAGTGTAAGCAAAACTCTCGGTATTTCAAATGTTCTGTCACGTTCTTCAAATCGCACTTCTTAATATTTTAAGACACACTACATAACAGTGCAGTTTTAAAGCGTCTGTTTCCTCTGACATTTTTTCAACAACGTTTTGCACCAAGTCATCAATAATGAGTGATGGTTTCCCACTTCGTTCCTCAACATGCACATTCGTACGGCCACCTTATAAGTTCTCACCCATTTCTATACCATCCTATCACTCATTCTGTTTTCCCAATAAACTTCACAGATCTCTCGATGAATATCAGCTGCTTTCATATCTTTAGCGTTATGAAAGCTTTTAGGACTTTACAGTTGGTGACATTTTTAATCGGAGGAGGAATTTTGAACAGTCATAAACGACCTTAAATACAGTTGAATTTATCCGTAACGGCAGCCGTGGCTTGCCAACAGATAGTAGTACCCAGCACGCATGCGTTGAACGCTGACCGCAGCACTACAACAGCGGAATTCTAAAACGGTACTAACTTTAAGAACATGCTTCGTATAAAGAAGAAAGTTGTTTCACCATGCAGACAAGATTAGAGGTTATTTTCCATTCTGATAAAGGTGAGATACTTAAAAAGATTGCGTACGAGTATGGAGTAGGTGTTTCAACAGATGGTGATTGGAGAAGAAATAGACAAAAAAATTAAGATTTCTGTGTGAAGATGGTTGCTAAAGATGGTTTGGGAAACAGAAGTATGGCCTGTATGGCTAAAAACAAAACATTAGACAAATGTCTTTTTTATATGGTTTAGACAAGAAAGAGATCGTGGTGTTCCGATATTGGTCCTAATATTATAAGAAAAAGTATTAGGTTTCAATAAAAAATACAATACAGTGATCCAACATTTACTGCTAGCAGAGGTTGGCTTCAGAGATGGAAAGAAAGACACGGTGTACATCAGTTCTCTGTAACTGGTAAAATATTATCAGGGGACGTTGAAGGAAGAGAAAACTTCAAATTAAGTTTTCAAAAGATTATTTCAGTCAATAACGTTTACCCATCCCAAATTTACAATACTGATGAAACTAGTCTGTTTAATAAAATGTTACCTTCAAAATCACTAGCGTCTAAGCTAGATGACAAGGCTAAAGGACCCAAAAAAAGCAAAGACCGTGTGACACTACTGTGCTATTCAAATGTTTCTGGTGAACACATATTGCCGTTAGCTTATTGTCAAATCTGCAAAACCTAGGGCTTTAGAAAACGTAAATTTAAATTCATTGCCAGTCAATTAAAAGTCGAAAAAGAAGCTTGGATGGACAGTAACTTGTTTAAGGGCTGCTTTTTTATAGAATCTATGTCTTCTGTAAAAAACACTTTGCAGAAAAGAACCCTCCAGAAAAAGCGATGCTACTAATTGATAATGAACCAACAAATATTGGAGAGGATGTGCTGAAGAGTGGAAATATTTTTACAACCTTTCTGTATCCAAATGCAATATTCCTAATCTAGCCAATGGATCAAGGTGCAATTGAGGCTTTAAAATGGAGATACAGAAAGGCCTTGTTAAGTGAGTTGTTATAAGAAGAAACCGAGGAGAGCATCATTGTCGAATTGAAGGAAATAAACATTAAAAGTGTAATTTACATGTCTGCTGCTGCATGGAATAATGTATCAAAAAATACATTACGAAATTCATGGAAGAAATTATGGCCAGATATTCCAGTAGAAGACATGAGTGTAGAAGGAAACAAAGGAACCAGTAGTGATAATGGACAACTCAAAGAAATGTTAGCAAGCATTGAAGGCTGTGAGGAGATGGAACATGAAGAAATATTGGACTGGCTAGACGCTGATAAATGCGATCCCAGATACCAACTGTTATTCAAAGACGAAATTGTAGCCGACTTCGCACAACAGACCACAGACAATCTGAGTTCAGACGATGAAGGAGACGACTCGGCACCAGACCCAGCAATTAATCACACAGAGGCAAAATGTTTGACTTATTTGGAGCGTTAAGATTATACCAACCCAGCAGATCTGCTGCTATTAAAACATCTAATAGATCAATCTTGCGCAAAAAGATCCTCTTCAATGAAGCAGAAGGACATCAGAGATTTTAATGAAACGTTAAACAGTTGTTTTAACAGTATGTTCTAACATATTATTTTTGTTACCAAATTTCCTTTAGTTTTTTATGGTAAGCCTACAACTTGATTGTATGTATTTAATTGTAAAATATTCATACTATCTCATTAAATACGTATGTATGTGTTACAGTGTATTATTTATTTTGTCACAATTTTACATGTAAAAAAGCTCAAATTTGGGTTATCCTGAATTTAACTTATCCAAAACCTCTCTGGTCCTATCAAATCCGCACAAATGAGGTTTAAGTTTATTAAAATATTTAAACCTTTTTCATAACAACATGTCAACACAACATTACTTTAATATTATTCTATTTTAAGAACGAATCAAACTTAACTCTTTTATTAACTAACTTAATTTATTTCAAACAAAGGTAAAAAGTAAACTTTATCATATGTTTATTAAAACATCTGTATTATTTATTGAACCATATGTATATTAGTTTATTCAAATATCATAGTGAATGTTGCCTTAATATAGCAGTTTACATTAAAATGAAACATATAATACATGAGAATAAAAACATAAATGAACAACAGCCAAAAATGTTGATCATAAATCCAAATGGACAAAAGCCATAAACGATTTTTGTATTATCTAGTAGAACACCCAATGGGTCAGTTCTATTCAATAATTACTTTTTAACTTGACGTTGTACAAAATAATATATATTTACATACATATATTAAGTGATCAGATTATTATGAATATTTTTTCAGATTTGTGGATAGACAAGACCAATTTTTATAATAATAACAGCTATACAGAAACTGTTAAGATTATGATAAGGTATATTGATTTCACATTAAACCCATTAAATGAAGTTTAACACAATAATGTCATCTCTTAATATACGTTGTTTACGCTATTTTTCATAACCAGTTTTTGCCCATAAATGACCACAAAAGACTAATTTTTGTATACTTAATTCTAGTAAAATGTTTATTATTCTAAAAATAACTTTTCTAGCAAAAATAATACAAATATGTAGTTTATTAAAATGATTGTTTTTATGGAACATATTACTAACTATAATACAATAGAACACATCATTGTTGAGATATGACAGAAAATAAGAGATAAATGAGATAATTTCGGATTGGTATTTTGTTTTCTCTAAATTTGCACCCCTCCCCTAAGTTGTCAGATGCAATAGCCTTTCGAACCCACTAAGGTTTCCATTACAAAAGTCAAATTCTCTGTTTCTTTCCATACATACTCAATTCTATTTATCTCCTTACCGTGTGATCCATCTGACCTTCATGATTTTGTCTTGTACATGTATAGGTAAAAAGCAATTGTAACCTTATATTATACCTATAGTAAAATTGTTCAATATGTCTTTTAGTTTCATAGAGCTACATTATTTTGGTAAACCAGTTATTTACACTATTCAAATTCGTATAATTGTACTTAAATAATAATGAATAATATGCTTTATCATTTTATTTCTGCGAGGAAAGTGAGGAAGTTTTGCATGACGAGATTCCTCTGCAAGCGCTGCTCGAAGGTGATGTGTGTTGATAATCAAGGACAGCAGTGCTTTGAATACATTCAACATGAATAAACTTGCTCAAACCACATAATTGCATGTTTAATACATCAGCTATATTAAAGG
The DNA here is from genome assembly GCA_035578905.1 of Stictocephala bisonia. NCBI lineage: Eukaryota > Metazoa > Arthropoda > Insecta > Hemiptera > Membracidae > Stictocephala > Stictocephala bisonia. The sequence continues at coordinate 151,444 of JAQJVL010000967.1, read as the reverse complement.
CCTAATTTAAATTTGCATTTTCTTTTGTAAGTATGTTTTACTTTATTTTGCCTGTTGTCTCTTAGAACAACAGTAACAGGAACTTTTACAAGTGTTGGGATTCTATAATTAATAAGAAACCAAAAATGCACTACTGATATTGTACAGTATTATCAAACAATATAAATACAGCCTGCTCATAAATATAGTTTTATTAAATACTTCCTTATTTTAGTTCTAATCTGTATTAAAACTCGATTGACTCTTTAGACTGTAATACCTGCACTAATAAGAATGTCTCCCACTAAAGTTTTCATGTTGAGCTTAATGTCTTCTATGGTCACTATCCATCGAGTGCGCTCCCCTGAAAGTCCATTGACTAAGCGGAACGCTCGGCTCATCCGCTCTTCGCATAGACGAGATTCTGCTTCCAACTCATTCTTTCGGTCCATTGTTTCTTGAAGTTCTTTCTCAAGCACCATCAATCCATCCATGACCTTGTGAAGTTGACAAATAAAACCACACCATTCAGTTTTAGAAGTTACAGTTATCTCTTACATAGTTCTTTACAGTCATGCTTAGGAAATAACATTTGTTAGTGATCTCTTCATACTCTGTAGAGCTTTGTTATCCTGCACAGAGCTATCCAACATTCTGTTTTTAACCCACATCCAAAAATAATAGCATACTGTCGTAAAAGTTGTCTGAGAATAATATATTGGATTATTATTCTGTAATGACAAAAAATATATGTACCTGGTGAGGGGTTTTGTTGCTGACTGTACTTGACTTAATGTTGAAGGGGTAATATACTTTGTGAGCTGGCTACAAAATTAGGTAAAAGAGTTATAGTGTCCATGGAAAATAAACTTAATGTCAAGTTTTTATTATCATTCCCTATTATCCGCCATTTTTGCTACATCGTCACAGCCCACTTACGTTGGATAAGTGAGGATCCACTGTACACAGAATATTGGCAACAAGGATATGTTAAGCTGATTAAAAGCTAAATTATAGCTGGGTTTAAAGAGTTGGTAAAATAAAACTGGAATTATAAGGTACTTGTTATAATAACACCATTGGAAACTTAGGGCAGTCTACTTTCTTTCATACTGTACATGTAAAGAAATAAGAATTGGTATACATGGACACCCCAGAGTTTTCTTGTGATGCCAACCTTTAGCAGATGCCATTTCAGTATTATGAGGGCCAAGAGTAGCACCTATCACCTACAATATTCACAATACTTTGTGACCAAGAGGCTGGGTTATTGCACGAGTGCCAATCGGTTAAGGTGGTGCAATCGGTTTTTGGTGACGTAATTATTTTCTAATTTTATAATCAATTAGAAAATAATTACTAATTTTATAATCAATTTTAAATATACCTTCCCTTGAGACAGAAAAATATATTAAATAATGTTTTAACCACTCATTAGAACTTGTGGCCTTATGAAGTGGTGAATTTAGCTGATTTTAAATCAGAGTTAAGACAAAACCGTTCAAAGTACAAATTTAATTTTTTATAACTATGTTTTTTTACATATAACTGAAGGAATTAAAATGTTTTAAATTTTTTTTAAATGTAAAAATATTTATAATTTTACATTTAAAAAAATGAAAAACATCTTAAACCCTTTCAGTTATATGTAAAAAAACGTAGTTATAAAATATTAATCATCAATCTTTTAAATAGGGTGTGATGAAAGGCACAAAGTTAATTTTCTTTTGAAAACATTGAATAGGACTTAATTTGAGGATGAATCTTACTAAATTAACTTTACACCCTAAACAAAATGACTGTTGGCAGTTTTCTGAAGCCTACATTGAGGAACATCAACAAGACCCCTATTTCTTGTGTTATAGCTATGAATATCTTGACGCAAAACAAAACCATTTTCATTTTTCTTAACACTAATCAGGCAATGCAAAATATAAACATTAATGACAGTAAAAATTCCAGTGTTCACAAACAAAGCTTTACAATGTGCTCTTCTACAGGATCTGGTTATGATTCTCACAGCCTTTTTCTGAATCAACAATATATTATTTACATGAGTACTATTTCCCCATAATAAAACACTATAACTTAAAATTTAATGAAAAAAAGCATAGTACACAGAGTTTAAATAATTGACACGCAGATTAGAACTAAGACATTAAGAAGATAAATAAGTCTTAGACAAGTTACCAGGAATAAAATCGATGTGTTGTGACCAGGTCAAACAGTTGTCTATTAAAATGCCTGAGATTTTTATGTCATTGGGTTCATTGCAATATTCAAATCTATTTCTAGTCTGACAGATTAAATGTTGAGTTTTATTTTCGTTAACAATCAAACCATTTGCATTAAACCATTGCTTGACCTCTAAAATAGTAGTTTTTGCAATATTAGACAAGACATCATTACTTATACTGAGAAAGGTTGTTTCGTCCACAAACATTTTTGCTGAAGATGGGGTCATATTGGAAGGTAAGTCATTAATTGATATGAGGAATAGTAAAGGCTCCAAGATAGAACCCTGAGGTACTTCCAAACAGCTTGAATGTTCACCCTTCAACTCGACAAACTTTAACCTTCCATGCATGTATGATTTAAAAAACTTCAAACATGTGCCATAAAAGTTTAATTTGCTTAATAAAATTGAGTGATCTACCAGAATAGTGTAATCCTGCCTAGAAATTTAAGCATAATTTACGAGGGTTGTTCGGAAATTAATCTTCGTTTGCTCACTGTGTGCAAAGTAGAGGGGGTAGGGCCACCATCTTCCGCTGGCATGCACGATAGGTCAGTGGGCATCCAGCCGTATTACAATGAAGGTTGTCCTAGTGCTAGTTTGTTTTCAGTCGCTTGTCGAAATGAGTGCTGCAATAAAAATTCAAAGTGTGAAGTGCATTCTGTCATTTGGGTTTTGTGGTTTTCTGAAAGAATTTTCGGTACCCACCGAACACAAAACTTTCGGTAGCCTAACCTGTCAGTCACTACCTTGTACAAAACAGTCCTGGAAATTCTTCCGAAGGTTCGGTGGTGAAGTGTCGGTTGTCAGAAATTGTTGCGTTGATTTTCTTAATGAGGTCATCAGTAACAACAGGTGGCCAGTTGACATTTGTTCTGCCAATTTTAAATGTGCGAACCCATTCCTGCACAATTCCTGAACTCATTACATTTGACCTATACACAGCATAAAGTTCTCTATGAATTGCTGCTGCTGAATACTGTTTAGCTAGGAAAAATCAAATGACAGAACGCACTTCACACTTTATGGGAATTTTTATTGCAGCATTCATTCGACAAGCAACTAAAAACAAACTAGCGCTAGGACAATATTCGCTGTAATACGGCTGGACACCCACTGACCTGCTGTGTGTAGTCCACTCCCACTAGTGTGTGGGAAGTAGCCCTACCCTCTCTACTTCCCACACAGTGAGCAAACGGAGGTTACTTTCCAAACATCCCTCGTAGTTCTTGACAATGCAATTAGTAGTAGTTTGCTTTATTTATTTTTATAATTTTCTTAGCCCATGAGCCGCCCTCTAAGAACATATAAATTAGAGAAACATTAATTACAACTAATTCCATACCTTAAAAAATTGTCTTTTTATTTAACAATTTTGCAAAGAAATATTTATGTCAGGGAGGTAGAAAACTCTTCATTATTCATATTGAATAAACAGCTAAATTTATTATGTGTTCTTTAAGCACTTTTTTAGTTTTTAATTTAATAGGGTTATTTTCTTTTTTATAGAGCCTATTTTCAGAAATATTTTTTAGAAATTCCCTACCTTTATAACCTTTTTTTTAAAGATCTTTAACTTTATTTTTGGGGTGATTTAAATTACAGTTTAGTTTTTATATCTTAAATAACTATACAGATCCTCTAAATTTGTTCCAGAGATGGTTTCTTCAATAAATTAAGTTTAAAATAAGGTATAAGACTCAGCTTCATTTTTTACTGTAACTTCAACAAAAATGGTCCAAAAATTTATATATAGCATAACATTTCCTTTTGGATGGTAGTTTTTTAGTAACTTCTTTATATATGAAGCTGTAATAAGACTTTCAACAACGATAACAATAAGTATTTGTCTTATGCACCCTTTTATCTTATGCTAAATCTAAATTTAACCAACATTACTATAGAAGGAATCACACTTATCTACCTACTTACAATACAATTGTACTACTTACCTGTTTCATGTTGGCTTTTGCTTCCAAGAGAACACGCTCAGTCTCATATAATTTTGCCTTAGCAACTTCTAGTGCTGCCTTCTTAGGGGCTACAGCACGGTACACAAAATAATACTTGTAAATAGCATGTACCCACATACACAATGACGTACATGCCTTAGACACCTGAAACATGCAATAAATTGTTATAATTGGCAAGTACCCAGATACACAATTATGTACATTCTTTATACTTTGAAATGCACAATTTATGCTTCTAAATGTCATAAAAAAACACACAATGACATACATGCCTTAGAAACCTGAAATACATATAAATGGCATCAAGGCAAATACAAAATGACTTACATACCTTAGATATCTGAAATATACTCTAAACATTATATGTGATTACAGTGAAAATACAACATAAATTAAAATTTATTAATTTTAATGGTCAATTGCATTGTATTGTATATAACTGTACATAAGTATTTTTGATTTGCTGTTTGTATTTTTAAGAATCACACGTTTATTTACAAGTGATATTAGCATATATTTGATGCTAACATTAACTGGGACTTAAAATTTAACTTTACTTAAAATTTTGTTTGCTTAACAGTTACAGGAAAGATTAAAATTCATGTCTTTTAATTACGTGTACAACAACATTATTTATTGTACACCCAATGATGATGGTATAGTACAATTTTTATAAAGTACAGTACAAGTAAACGTCACACAACACAAATTTATTACAATATAAGCACAAAATGCACAAATATACTACAATACAAGCACAAAATGCACAAATATTATGGTGATCGATTTCGGTGAACCACGCTCACCTTCCTCAGACCAGAGGGATTCACAAAAGAATGGAAAACGGTGTTCAACAACTCAATTTATAGGCCTATGATCACGTGACCCCATTGGCTGGAATCGTCAAAATGGCGGCTGCTGTGATATTATTGGTTAATTCCTATTGTCTGTTACTTCTCTTCTTTTATTCGCTGAAAATACATTATTAAAAACTATTTCGGAATCAAAATTAACCTGTTCATTCATTAATTTATCACGATCCTTACATTTTTCTTTAAAAACAAATAACTCTTCCCAAGCATTCATGTTACGACCCTTCTTACAAAATTTTAGAATATCTAAATTTTCATCTATTTTATTCAAACTGTGGGTACATTAGATCTTTCAGGTTTATTATTTTTAAAAGCAGAGAAATGGTTTTAATATCTTTTGCTAAAATTTACAGTCTGACCTATGTAAAACATATTACAATCATTACAGTTAATCCTATATATTCCTGAATTATTAAATTTATCTTCACTTTCAATATTCGGGTGTAAAATGTTGGACATAGTATTACAAGTCTTAAAAGCTACTGATAAATTGAATTTCTTAAATCTATTACCAACTCTTTGTGTAAACGGCCCATTGTAATGGATGGATACATACTTCATTTGTTCTTTATCAGATTTTTCTTTTTTAAGTGTTGTTCGTCTATTGTCTCGAATTTTGTTTTCTATTTTCTTTATTATTCTACTTCCAATTTCATCAATCATTGATGCTTTGTATCCATTTGCAATAGCTATTGATTTTATTAAATTTATTTCCTGTTTTCTATCTGCAACACTTAATGGTATTGAATACGCCCTATATAACATACTTCTGAAGCTAGCTGTTTTGTGAGACGGGGGATGGACAGAACTGTTATTTATGGTACAATTGGTTTGAGTAGGTTTCCTGAAAATTCTATATGAAAGTTTGTTATGATCACGAATTATTTTTAGATCCAAAAAGTTAATTTCATTCATAGATTCAAATTCACTGGTAAAACTAAGCTTCTGGTGGTGACAATTAAGTATATTTAACATATTATCCAAGTCATTACATGATTTCTCGTTAAACAAAACCAGAATATCATCGACATAACGGGTGTAAAATATGATATCATGTTCCTTTTTTAATTTGTCTAAAATGGAGTCTTCATGATACTGTAAATAAACTTCTGATAAAATGGCTGACAGTGGACTACCCATAGCTAAACCATCGTTTTGTAAGTAAAATTTGTTATTGAAACGGAAGTAATTTTGTTTCAAGATAGTTTTGAGCAACTTTACAATTTGATTTACATACATTTTTTCATATTGTTGTTCTACAAGTTTTTCCTTAACTAAGTTAATCCTTCATCAACTGGAATATTAGTGTATAGATTACATATGTCAAATGAGGCTAACCTAGTCTTATTACACAATTTTACATGACTGACCTTATCAACAAAATCAATACTGTTCTTAACGGTATATTTATTTTCAAGGTTCAAAGCAGAAGTCAAAATATTGGACAATATCTTTGATACGTTGTAAGTAGGCGCAGATTTGAAATTTACCAGGGGCCTAATAGGTACATTAGGTTTGTGAATTTTCGGAATACCATTCATTGTGGGTGCCTTAGGATTATTCATAAAAGCTCTAAAACGAACATTATCAGTAATAACTTTTGTACAAGATTTTACAACTTTATTAATTTCATCCTGATATTTATTTGTAGGATCACCTTTTAGTTCTTGAAATTTATTTTCCTTGATAAAATCTTCAGTTTTAGTAATATAATCTTCTTTTTTCAGAATTACAATTGCGTTGCTCTTATCCGCTTTAACTGCGACTAGATCTTCATTCTGTAATTTCTGTTTTACATCTAAACAAACTTTATAATCTAAAACCTGTTTCAAATTATTAGTTTGGACCTGCATTGTTTTACATATTTTACTTACATCATATCTAATTTCGTTTCTGTTACAATCTTTCAACTGAGATACATTACATTCAATGTCTGTGGCTAAAATATCGGCTTGTTTGTTTTGATTTTTTATGAAATTATGTTTGGGTCCATAACACAATACATCATTTTCAGATTTGCTAAATTCAACATTACTCATATTAATTACCCTTTTATGAAAAACGTGACTTTCATCATTAACTAAATGGCTAGTTAGATTGTCATTAGTACTTACATTCCTTAATCTTTGCAATTTCTTATTAAGTTTATTACATTTCGATTCCATTATACGTGAAATTTCCTCATCAAGACTATCGTTCAGCAAATACCAAGCCCTACTACCATATTCTTTAACAAATTGCATATGAATGTCGTAACTCTTAAATGTCAGTTCGTCTTTTTTGCGATATAAATCTTTAATTGAGTTATTTACAAACAGTTTTTCAGCTTGTTGTTTTGTTTTCCTACCAACCACAGTATTACATTTAATTTTCACATTAACATATTTAGGTATTAAACCATGCTGCAAGCATTGCTTATTAAAATAAATATCGGCAAGAGTAGTAAATAAATTTTTATAACCGTAGACTCGGCCGTGCACTACTAACCTAAATCAATCCGATGAGTCATCCCTACATCGAGTGACCTAATTTGAGCAAACGTTTGTAATAACCTAGACTTGTCATTGCCCTAACCAAAAATAAAATTCTTACCTCTAAGACATAGAAAATCTCATCGGCGGTGTCGTGATGTCTATCGCCTGCAGTGTTGTCTACTGCATCATCATCTGGTATGTTCTGGTTGTCTGGATGGAGAACCATATCAATGATGTCCTGGTTGTTGAAGTCATTTTCCGTGCCATCTGCTGCTAACCACTCATCTGTATCTCTTCTTGTTTCATTTCGTCACAGCCTGGCAACTTTTTGATTAATATTTGAATTTATTTATTTGTTTCCTCAATCATTTCTTCTTTAGCTTCAGGGTCATCACGTAAAGTGCCATCATTAAGTTTGTTCCAGCATTTCTGTAGTATTGAAGAGTTTACATTGACATACGCACAAGAATAAACAACATGTTTCATCGTTATTGTTTTTAGAATCTCAGAGAAACTTTTTGATTCATTTGTCTCCTGTAATAGTAGACGTTTTAGGGATTTTCTTCTGTATTGTCTTTTGAAGGTCTCTATAACTCCTTGATGTAAGGCCTGAATCTAGTTCGTCAGGTTTGGAGGAAACAATTAGTAAATTATGTCTCTTTTTTTAGATTTTGAGGATGAGTTGGTGCATTATCAATATGCAACAATGCTTTATTGGATGATTTTTTTAAAAAAAGATTTCACATTAGGGACGAATTCGTTTTCGATCCACTCTGAAAACAAAATGATCGACATCCAAGATCTTTTTGGACTTCTATAAAAAAACTGGTTTTCTCGACTTCCCAATGCACATAGGCCTCAATCGATAAGTTCCCGTTGCATTGCTACAAAAGAGAACTGATATTATTTGTTTATCCATTTTTAGGTCCAGTGCACTGTAATTATGCTTTGATGCAAGTGATTTTGTTGGTAGTATTTTGAAATTTAACCAAAACTCATTCGTGTTATAAATTTGTTTTTTAGTGTCGTTAGCCAATAATTCATCAATTTCAGTTTTTAAAATATTTATAGCATCAAGGTCAGCAGATAGTTTTTACCCACATAAATTAACTTGACTTTTCCGTTTGTCAAGCCAATCAGAGCTTGCCTTAAATCCTTCACCTTCGATTTCCATCCTTTCGAATAACATTTTTGCCTTTTCTTGAATTATTGGCCCAGGTAATGATACTCCTTTGGCTCTCTGTTTTGTGAACCACAAATATACAGCTTCATTTACCTTCTCATTTTGACGTTATTTCACTGTTTTCTTACTTGGCATTTTCGAAGCATTTCCTCAAATTTCATTTCATTTCATTTTAACACAGTCGGAAACTGTAGAAAAGACAACGCAATAAACTGCTTTGACTGTTCATAAAATCTCTCTATTTTCAATCCTAGCCTCTAGTTTCTCTTCAATCTCAATTACAACACACTTCCGTTTATTTGACATTATGCACAATGAAGATGATTCTATGAAAAAGGAAGTACACACACACACGTACTGCACCAAGAACTGACTAATGAATGAGAAGTTGAAGTTATTCTACACAGACAAAGGACAAGTTGAGCACGGAAGGGCCGGGGTATGTCCACTGACTCACCCAGTCACTGTGTCATGTTAGTGACCAAACAACATGGCTGAGGCCGTTGCGTTGCACTGATAGGTGGGCAAGTGAGGTTGATGTTTATTTTAGAAACACTTGTACATTTTCAGTACTAAATGCAGTAAAGTAATGCATTCAATAACTATTAAATAAGATGTGATGTGTATTTAATTATGTACTTTAGTTGTACGAAAGCAATACTAATGAATATAGATCTAATTATCTCTAACCCAAGCTCAAAGTCCTGACGCCTTACACCGCTCGGCCACTGGCTCGGTGTCAAAAAAAAAAAAATTGTTTCCTTTTTGCTATAAAAATCAATTTTGTATGTACAAAATTGGAATTCCATCAGTCGTTTCGTTTAATCCATGTTTGGGTTAAAAAGATTTTGGTTAACAGAGGTTTTACTGAACATTCATATATTAATTTATACTGTTATTGTCGGCACTGGAGGCGCAGTGCTGTAACCCAGCTACTTGGGGACAGAGTATTGTGAAGATTGTAGGTGATAGGTTCTATGCTCGGTCCTCTTAATACCGACAGGACATCAGCTCAATGGTTGCCATCAACATGGATACTACTAGAGAAGTCTGGGGTGTCCATGTTGGATGGTAGCCAAGGTTCAAATATTGTGTAGGGAAGAAAACTGAGTGTCAGGCTTGTCAATTAGCTCAAAATCAAACCAACACTACATGGTTCAGATTCCAATTAAAGCTTTAGATCCCTTAGTTACCCTGGCTATTGGGCTATTAATAAATAGCTCTTCTGAGGAACAGTTGACCTTAGTTAGTAACAATGAATGACTACATTCATTTTTAATAACAATAACATTTCAATCCACATTGTTGACTTCTTTCGGGATAGTGTGATGACACTCAAGAGGCAAAATCAAAGGTCAACAGATTTAGTTTTTGTTAAAAATATAAACACTTATTATTTATATTACCTTAATGAAAAAATATATAAATTAGAGATATCCGTTGATATGTAAAATAAAATAAACTCGTTCATCTACACTCATCACACTCATTCACCCCTCATATTCACCTATATATATTTTGGCGATCAGCATCTTACTGATAATGAATAGTAATATTATTGTTTCTTGTTATGTTCTAGTTGAAATTGATTAAGTTAGTTTTGTTATACTTTTAGTACAGTCTATTTTTTAACTATTTTCTATGGAACATTTACTTTTACTCAAAACATAAAAAAACTCTAAATGGTTATTTATTGTGTTGATTAATTATATCAAATTATCACAGTTCAGAGATGGCAGTTTTATTACTTGCAGACCAAATTTTGTTTATAGTTTGTGAAATACTTATTTTGGTTGGTGGATTTTCTTTAGATAGTTAGATATACAGGCAAATGTTTTAAATTTAATGTAATTTTGTGTTGGGTTTTATTAATTTTATCATTGAGTATGGTGAATTCGACATTTTGTAACTTATTTAGAATTTAGATATATATATTTTTTTGGCTTTGTGTGTTAAGAAAATACACAACGTATCAAAATCTGTAATTTATATAATATATATATATATATATATATATATATATATATATATATATATATATATAACCACATTCCAGCTGGAAAAATTTAAAATTTTAGTATTTATTAAACGTTGTAGCTGTCATGTTGCCTGAAGATAAAATATAACAAGATTGAAACAAGTTTTTATGTTGCTCTTATGTATGCTTACATCCCAATGTAAAAAATTGTGTGATCCATTCAGTGATCCAACGTTATCGCAAGATAAACGGCATCAAGCAACACCAAGTGTGGTTGTTCCTTAGGGGTATTGACTGACCCACCCGCTTGCCCTTACATGTATGGTGGTATTGATACAAACATTCTGAAATAGTGTAAAAACATTTAATTTTAACTCATTCGATGCGGCCGGCCCCATATGGGGCCGTCAGAGCAGCGTGCGCAACGCTGCCGGCCCCAGGTGGGGACCGCGTGTAGTGCTTTGTTAATTCCCTTAGTGTGGTTCAGCCACTCGTTGTAGAAGGTTGGATCTCTGCCACATTTTACAGTAACCCTAGTGCGACATTTTGGTTAGCTTAGTTCGCGTTTCCACGCAACGACTCGGATCTTTTAATGCTTGTGTTTTATTGCTTTTAGTTTTCGCTTTTAGTGTTGTGTTATTGTGTAGGATTTGTGTTATTTGTTGTATATATTAGCCTTATTCTTTTTAAAATGGATAGTGCAGTGCCTAGTACTTCTCGAGAGAATGAGAGCAGTGACAGTGATGGTTCTGTGGACAATATCCAGCAGGCTGTTGATGACAGTTCTACTGAATGTTCATCAATCAGTTCAGACATTGATGATGCCATTGTTATTGATTCTCCCACTTGGAGCATTTATACTACAGGTATGCGACCTATTCAATTTGTTAGAACAGACACTTTATTGGTACCTATTCCGGGGACTGGATCGCCATTGGACTTTTTTAACCTTTCCTTGATGATGTTTTTCTAGAAAGAGTGTGTGTATTTACAAATGAATATGCATTCAATGTAGTGTACTGTAAACTTGACCTTACTCCTAAATCACGTATAAATGCCTGGAAAGTCCTTACTATACCGGAGTTAAAAACATTTTTAGGAATTTTATTACACACAGGCACCATTCACATGAACAGAATCCAAGATTATTGGAAAACGGATTATTTGTTCAATCTGAAGTGTTTCAGTTCATTTATGTCTAGGGATAGATTCTTAGCCATCATGCGTTGTCTACATTTTTGTAGCACAAAACAAAATTCTCGTAACACTGAAAAACCTATTGATAAAATTCAGTTTGTAATTGATTATTTCAACTACAAAATGAAAAGTGTGTACTACCCCCAAAAGGAGTTGTCCCTTGATGAAGCCATGGTTCTATGGAGAGGAAGGTTACACTTCCGACAGTATATCAAGGGAAAGAGGCACAAGTATGGTGTCAAATTATATACTTTATCTGAACATCAGGGTTTCATTTTGAGATTCCTGTTGTACACAGGAAAATCAGACACTACTGTTGGTGGTTTTGGACATACTGAGTAAGTTGTTTTTCGCCTACTGAACGATTTCCTGGGACGTGGTCACTCAGTATATATGGACAATTACTATAACAGCTATGCTCTAGCTTCAAAGTTATTAGCTGAAAAAACATACTGCACAGGGACCTTGCGTATGGGAAGAAAATATACACCACAGGAAGTAACAAACACACCTTTGAAGGCAGGTGAGACTATTGCACGCTATGCAAATGGCGTAATGATTGCAAAGTGGAAAGACAAGAGGACTGTCTTGTATATTTCCACGGAACATGAGAACACAATGGTTCAATTTGTTGATAAAAGAGGCCGCACAAAGGAAAAACCACTACCAATAGTGAAATATAACGCTCACATGAGTGGTGTTGATCAAGGAGATCAAATGATGGCGTACCACCCAAGTGAGCGCAAAACCCTTCGGTGGTACAAAAAAATTTTTGTACATTTCATTCAGATGACCTTGGTGAATGCCCTACAACTACATAATATGTACCAACCAAAAAAGACTCTGTATGATTTCCGGTTGGGAATAATCAGAGGGCTTTTACCTCAGCCTATTCCCAATGCAATTGAATCTCCCGGCCAAAAACGGAAAAGAAAAGACGCTCACAAGCTGGCAAAAATTCAAGATCAAGAAGCAAATGTAAGTCGTACAAAGAGAAAGAAATGCCGGCAGTGTACGAAGGACGGAAAGCCCAACACAAAGACTGCTTTTCATTGTGAAACATGCCCGGAAAAACCTGGCTTGTGTTTGGGTAACTGTTTCGCAAAGTATCATGACTCTCTAAACTAAAAGTCTACAACTGGATGTGTGAAGTGGATGTATATAGTGTATATAGCATTTATAAATAATAATAAAAACAATAACAATAAAATAGGCAGTGAAAATAAACAAATATCAACAGTGATACACGTTGCAGTGGTGCGCGCGCAGTACGTGGTTGTGACTAAACTGCGGACGGCCCCACGTGGGGCCCAGACTTGTGACGTCACATTTTCCCGGAAATACGACAAGAAACATCTTTTAGACATTCAATCCTGAATTCCTACCATAAAAGGTAAGTAATATTAGTATAATATTTTTTCCGCATTTCCCAACCCCTATTGTGATTTTTACCGCATTGAATGTGTTAATCAGAAATAATTATTTACAGTTAGTTTTTTTTCAATAAAATACCTCCTTTTAAGTTTATGAATATTTGAATGTTTAATGGTTTTTTTTAAAATATTTATGTGTTAAATATTGAGGTGTTTATTATGCCTGAGTGTTTAATTTAATCTGTTAAATTTAACTATTTGGCGTTGGAATCAATTGCAAATCAGTAAAGAACGTTTTAACACATTCAGCCGACACTAAGGGTGTTGTCTTTACTTGTGGGGCCAGAACAATTTTATGGGGTTTTACGTTTTGGGCCATGTGTATCAGAAATGATACATACACTATGGTTCGTCCCGGGCCATGTGTATCATTTCTGATACACATGTAACGTTTCAGTTAGGGACATGTGTATACAATTGGAACACACAGAATATTCTTTTACCATTATAACTGTGTTCTCCTGGCCCTGGACTACCACTACGCAATATCAGGCTTGGCCCAAGCCATACCAGTCAAGTGTACAGTGACATTGAAATAACACTAACATTTTTGAGTAATGAAATATAGGCCTATTTTACTTAAAATAACACCAATAAAAGTTATAAAAGTAATAAAATGTTACGATTTCTTATAATAAAGATAATTCAAATCCTAGTCTATAATACAAGATAATAATAAAATATTCAATATCATGTCACAAAAATTGTACCAGATTTATAAACATTCTCTTGACACATTATTTTTATGAAATTACATATAAAATGTAGACTTTTAAAAATTATACTTTGTTCTAAAATTTGTAAACATTGATAAAAACCTTATACTACATTAAACTAAATCAAATGGCCCAGTGCGTGAAATGAAATCAAAAACATTTCAGCTGTTCAACAAAAATGAAATCAAACCCGTGATACCATTGGGTATTTATACTAATAAATATGCAATGCAAGTAGTGTGAGTGAGATTTTAAATAAATTTAATACTGTGATTTTACATTATACAGGTAATCTACTATTACTTGTAGTTAAAAGCCAAATGCCGAGGCCAAAGGCCGAGGTATATGGAGCGCAGCGAGCGGGCTGGCACGTGAAGCGTACAGAGGTATACCCTAGTTTGAATATAAAATTCAGTGAATATTGATTTAAAACTATCATTTTAATTTGTCACGATGGCGAAAACCGGCCTGAGTGTAACCGGCCTTTTTTTTTTTATTTATTTATTCATAAGACGCCGATCGTCAAGATATGGGCGAATATGGATTTCGAATGAGCGTGATGAGTGTAGATGAGCGAATGTAGTCATTGTTACAAACTAAGGCCGACTATTCCTTAGAAAGTGTCATTAATTAATAGCCCAATGACAAATGAACAGCCGGTGATTATCAGCTGATCCTTCTCAAAATTTCTTGACTCTGATTGGGATCGAACTGAGAACCTTTAGCACATGAAGCTGGAAAACCTTAGAAAACAACCTTCAAACTCAGGTGCACATAATTTCTGGGTCGACAGTAGTGGGGAACCTATGAAAAAGTAGTATATGAAAAAGGAGAAAACCCCATATGTGGAGCAGCTCGACTTGATCTGTAACTAGCATTTAAGTGACAAATATTTTAAGGTAACCATATTACTTATGTGAGGTTTTTTTTCTTAAAGCAATATTACCTATTATTTTTTAGAAACATTAACTTTTATTATTTTTATGAAATGAAATGAAATGAATGAAATGAAATGAAAATCGTCTTTATTCATCATTTGTAATCATGTACAAAGAATGGCGTCATCATATATATAAATTATCATCCTTATCACTTATCATAATAATGCTAATGTAAGTAGTCTCCGTGGAAAAATTCATCAACTGAATATAAAGGTTTTGTTAAAAAGTAATTTTTTAGATTATTTTTAAATTTTTTAATGTTGGAAAAGTTTTTTAAGATGTTAGGAAGAGAATTATAACCTTTTATGCCTGTGTATGTTGGTTTTTTCTCAAAGAATCCTAGTCTATGAGATGGTATAGAGTAATTATTTCTATTCCTTGTGAAGTATTCGTGAAAATCCCCTACCAGTGAGACAGTGCTTGAATTTTGAACAGTATACAAAATACATTGATAAATATAGTTACTGTATACAGTCATTATACCTAGTTCTGTAAATTTATCCTTAACCGATTCTTGCCAATTTAATTTCAACATAATGCGGATTGCACGTTTTTGTAATATCAAAAGCCTGTCCATGTTAGTTTGGGAAGTTCCTCCGTAGATATTAATTCCAAAAGATAAATGTGAATGAATGTGGGCAAAGTAAATTAGCTTTAATGATTCAAGTTTACAAAATTTGGATAGCCGGTAAAGTGCAAATAAGCCTGATGAAATTTTGTTTGCCACATGATCAATATGATGATTCCAACTCAATTTACTATCTATGTGCAATCCAAGAAATTTGATATTTTCAACCTTTTTTATTTCTACACTGTCCATTTGCAGAGTTGGTAATATCGGATTGATATTGGTTTTTATATTAAAATATGTAAAATTATTTTTAGAAAGATTTAGCAATAATTGGTGATTTGATAGAAAATTCCTAATATCTCTCAGGATATCTATGGCAGAAGTCTCTATCTCATGATTTGATTTTCCACTAACAAGAAGATTGGCATCATCGGCATATAAGCAAATGGTATTTTTTGTAACGTTAGAAATTACACTAGGTAGCCCTTTCATATAGCAGAGAAACAGTAACGGCCCCAAAATGGAGCCTTGAGGTACAACATTTAATTAGTTCTATATGAACTTTTTTATTTAAAACCATTATTTACCTTCTCTTTCATAACCAAAACATTTTATAACAATGCAAAAGGAAACTATTTTTTAAGTTTGTTTTTCTAAAAAAAAATGAGCAGTTAAAAGCTGTTAGCCAAAAATTAGTTGTAGTGTTGGGCATTCAAATATTAATGCTTGATTGTCTCCAACATGTAAATATGACCCTGGATATGACACATTATTTTTGTGTCAATAAACCATGGCTTACTACGTACGTTACTCTGCATCAAAGAATTAAGAATTGTTCATGCTATTTTCTTCTGTTCAGTAGTTGAGATATTTATCTATGGAGTAATTTCACTTACTCAATGCAGATATGATAATAATAATTTATTTCCATCTTTACAAATTTATACAAAACATTTCATATTAGTGCTTGGAAATTGATTAACCACGTGAAGCAAATTGTTGTGGTTAGTTTAACTAATTTGAAAAATAAAATAAAAAACACACAGTTCAGTCTAAATTTTAAAGACCACTAAACTAAATACGTACATACTATTTACCAGTGTATAAACTGTAATAATACTGTACTTTGTTAAAACTAGTTATTTAACATACTAATTATACCTCTACGATATTAAAATATAAATAGTTTATTAATTAGCATAATACGTGTTGGTACATATACAGTACAAGTAAATGTCACACAACACAAATTTATTACAATATAAGCACAAAATGCACAAATATATTATAATACAAGTACAAAATGCACGAATATTATGGTGATCGATTTCGGTGAACCACACTCACCTTCCTCAGACCAGAGGGAGAGGAATTGATCACCATAATATTTGTGCATTTTGTGCTTATATTGTAATTAAATATACCATACTAATACATTGTCCCTCAGTTAGCTTTACGATAAAGGGATGATTATGTACACTGTTTACATGTACAGTTTGTACCAAACTGAGTAAAAAATATTATATAACGGACCGTAATGATCTTAGCTGGCTGAAAGTTTGAATTATTGATGTACGGCTCCAGTCTTGAGATGAGAGCTTCTGTCATGTTCTCCTTGTCATAGTTCATGAGGGAGTTAAGAAAGGCACCCGGGTCTGCCAACATCATGCGTCCTGGTTCCCAGTAGTCCAGAATCTTCTCACCTGGCCGAGAACCAGCTACCTGTAGCAATATCAATAGAGTTTCAAATATGGCTAAAAAAACGATTTTCTAAAGTAAATACAATTCTGTGAATTTTATATTACTTTACTGATAATTTAACAGATTTGTCAAGTTTTTTTAAAACTAAATAGCAATTGCTGGTGTCCAGACTTAAACCTTTCAAAAATTACATTTAACCTTATTAAAAATGATAAAAACTACACTGTTTGAAATGTATTATATCCATTTTTAAGTTGTATTGTTTTCCTATGTTTTTGATCTTTAAAAGTTTTCTTTTTGTAATGTGGGACTCACTTTCGCATATATAATTTTGGTTAACTTTGTAAATGCTGATGTATTGGTGTGTATTATGATTCATATTTCATAATCTTACTGGTTTAATGGTTTAATGACAAATGGTTTAATTTATTTATAGCCTGCATATTACATTTATTATCAAGTAATTACATTATTCAAAATAATTAATACTTCGTTATTACTT
Source organism: Stictocephala bisonia (assembly GCA_035578905.1). Taxonomy (NCBI): domain Eukaryota; kingdom Metazoa; phylum Arthropoda; class Insecta; order Hemiptera; family Membracidae; genus Stictocephala; species Stictocephala bisonia. The sequence goes on along the minus strand of JAQJVL010000967.1, from coordinate 133,688 downwards.
GCATTAATAACAAAAATTAATTTTGCTATTTTGATTTTTTACTTATTACTAATTGGTCTTATGTGTTCATTGGTTTGACCACAGTAAAAATACAATTCAAACTATCTTATTTTGATTAGTTTTTATAAATAGAATAAAATGAAACAAAAGCTTGGTTTCTCAACAAAATATTCTTACAAATATGTTAAGAAATCACAATATGTAAAAAAAATCTTAATAATACCAAAATAAGTCTTAATTCACTTTTTGAGGATTCAAAATATCACATTTTCCAGGATGGGCCATGGATCATTAATTGAAATAGGAGGTTTCCGTTATTTAATATCTCCTGGATATTAAATAACGGAATATTTAATTCCGTATTCGCCACCTCCCCCCCCCCAATGTCGCCCAGTGAAAATCTGTTAAAATATACTGTGGTAAAAACTGCTAATAAAATAAAATTAAAATAAACAACATATCATTCTTGACCCACATCTCTCAAAAAAGAAAAAAATTAATAAACCTTTCTGAGCCAAGTTAAACCCAGTTAGTAACATGCCTAATATCCATACTCATCCTTCACTCAAGTAATAAACCTTTCTGAGCCAAGTTAAACCCATTTAGTAACATGCCTAACATCCATACTCATCCTTCACTCAAGTAATAAACCTTTCTGAGCCAAGTTAAACCCAGTTAGTAACATGCCTAACATCCATACTCATCCTTCACTCAAGTAATAAACCTTTCTGAGCCAAGTTAAACCCAGTTAGTAACATGCCTAACATCCATACTCATCCTTCACTCAAGTAATAAACCTTTCTGAGCCAAGTTAAACCCAGTTAGTAACATGCCTAACATCCATACTCATCCTTCACTCAAGTAATAAACCTTTCTGAGCCAAGTTAAACCCAGTTAGTAACATGCCTAACATCCATACTCATCCTTCACTCAAGTAATAAACCTTTCTGAGCCAAGTTAAACCCAGTTAGTAACATGCCTAATATCCATACTCATCCTTCACTCAAGTAATAAACCTTTCTGAGCCAAGTTAAACCCAGTTAGTAACATGCCTAACATCCATACTCATCCTTCACTCAAGTAATAAACCTTTCTGAGCCAAGTTAAACCCAGTTAGTAACATGCCTAACATCCATACTCATCCTTCACTCAAGTAATAAACCTTTCTGAGCCAAGTTAAACCCAGTTAGTAACATGCCTAACATCCATACTCATCCTTCACTCAAGTAATAAACCTTTCTGAGCCAAGTTAAACCCAGTTAGTAACATGCCTAACATCCATACTCATCCTTCAATCAAGTAATAATTCATATTTGCCTTAAAATGTGTACAAACTGTGTTGGCATCTGAATTATAACAATACTCAGGCACTTGTATGATTGGTGACAAAGTTTGCATGCACCCTTATAGTGAGAGAAAAGGAAATTCTGTGGTCCAGTGTCGGTTTTAAAATTTTTCTGACAGTTGTCTTATGTTAGTAGATTTTAGTTTTTGTATAGTTGTCATCTGTTCGTTGGTTGTTATGTTAGTAGAGTTTGTTTAGTTAAGTTAAAAAAAAGGTTGTAGGTTGAAAAAGAAGGCTCTCTACAGAGGCTAAAAAGGAATATTTGGTTCAAACAGTTGGCTCATATGACAGAGAGAACTCTACAATTAGAAGAAAAGGAAATAGTTCTACTTTCAAAACTGGAATGAGCTTAGAACGCAGGGAGAGGAGTTGAGGCTCTTATAAATGACCCAGCAGTGAATATTTGGAACAAGAATTTTAGTCATTTGGGATTCAATTCCTTGAAGTGGCAATATTCTTACCTTATTAGGCTTTATATCCTTGACAATGCAGATAACCTCAAGCACTAAGACGACACCAGCAGGCGGTCTTTTGAGGGCTCGTACCTCAGAGATGTCATTCTTGTTGAGTGCCTTGAGACTGTCCTCGGCTGCTTGGAGCATGGGCAACGCCTCCTCTGTAACAGACAATGTGATAAATTTCAACAATAATTGCTTTAGTAGTCATTATCTTTTTCAATTAATTTTTTTGTTTCATATACTTAACAAAGGAAAAAAAAGAATATCTTACATTCAGAATAGTGTTATTATTCTATAGGAATTACATGTAGTGTGTCAAATAACTGTTTTATGAATGGAACATTAAGAATAAGTTAATAACTTAGTCTTATATTGTTTGATCTTTCTTTCTAGAAAATTTTATAGATTATGATAAAATTAAAACTCTAACTTTGAATACTTAAAATAAGTTTTATAAAAAGAGTTACCTTTTATTGGTATGCCTAATTTATACTTAGAGAATTTAGGTTTAATACTGGATTTACTTTTCTGTGTTTTCTTCTTTTGAAGAAAACAAACTTGGGTTTTCAACACTGACAAATATTATAGTGCCTAATGTAAAATTAACTATGATTTTTTTTAAATATTCAGCTGGTAAACTTTTATGCTCCTAATCACTTTATTTCCTTATTAATGATAGATTATTTTTATTGATGTTCCTTGATTTTGATATTTTTAAAAACATTTAGCAGTTTTATTTCATTACAAAAATAATCATTACATTGTCAAGATTCTCATTATGGCAAGATTTCTCATTAAAATTTCAATATAAATAATTTATATTCTAAGTTGAAAATTGAGTAAAACAGATTGATCGTACTAGTTGAAGGCGATATCTTTCTCAGTGATTTATTAAGAATGTCGCACAAGGTTTTTTTTCAATAATAAATATAAATAATGAAGTATGTATCGGGTCTTTTGACCGGTACATCTTGGTTACTCTACGCTTTAGTTTTCCAGGCTGCCTGAGATCGCTCTTGCGCTGTCAGCTTGTTACTCTCGTGGCCGTTGGCTCAGGCTTTGGTCTGTTCCATGTTTCCAGCTTTCGGTTCGCTGGTTCGACGTCTTGCCTGGGTTTGGTTAGTTTCCTTCACAAGCAAGCAGTTTACGATGCAAGGCTAAGGAGAAAATCTAACGTAAGTTGTTCAATTTTGTTTAGTTTCATATATCTAATAACCCTTTTGGTGAAAACTTTTCTCAAATCGTAATGTTTATCTTGTCATGTTCTGTTTTTGTTAATTGATTTACATTTTCTAGGTTGATTTCCATTTTCTAGTTTGGTTCTTTGTTCAAGACAACTTTGCTTAAGTTTTAAGTTTGTCACTCTTTAAATTAATTTAAACTTGAATATGTTTTATTACAGCTCTAAAAAATTGCTTTCATGTCCAGTGCCTACTCTATGTTTTTGCAATTTTCTTTTCAGCCTATGTATGATCATAGCTTAGATAAATTTTCAATCTTTGTTAGTTTCTATGTACGTAACTCTTTGAAGTATTTGTTAAACCTTTTTGATTCTGTTTTGATTAAATTAGAAAACTTGTTATATTTATACAGCCTTATGTTAATTTTTTTTTTTTTTAATATGCCTTGTTTGCCCAAATTTTATGTCAAAACCATTCTTTCATTTGTATATTCCTGAATTGTTTAGCAGATACATACTCTTTTACATTTATTAGGTATTTATCCTTTATTTATTAGGTTGTTATTTATGTATTTCTTTTTTGGCTGTGCTTATTTCTTATCTGCTGTAGTACCGTACTTCAGTTCAGGGTCCTTGAGTATGGACGTTGACCCTTATCCTGCCATCCAGCCGATCTTCTGCTATTTCTACTGTACTGGCCTGGCCTGGGGATCATGTAATAGAGCCAAATGTGGGCCTACGCTGCCCTCCTTACAACTTAGGGATTCCCTCTTCTGTCCTCAGGTCAGTCTTTTCCATTTTGTTTCCGGCAGCTGAGCTGGGGGTGTGTGACAGTGCTTTTAAAAGAAGGAAAAAAACAAAAAACAAGAAGTAAGAAAAAAAAGGAAAACTATCTCTAATATATACATAGCCCAAACATTAATATGAGATATTTATATATATTAATGAACACATACAAGCTCTAAAATCAAACAACATATATATATATTTTCTTTTTGAAACCAATTATTTATTTTTCAATTTAATTGTTATATCTTTTCAAAATTACATAGTTACTGTTTTTTTAATATTTATTTAGTTTAGCCTTATATTCCTATTATTATCTTTAAAAAATTTATCTATTTGTTCTTTTTATGTGTAGGCATAGCTGTTCAGTTTTGTATATGTTATTCAATATTATTTATTTGGTTGATTTTAGTATTTTGTAGAAAATATCGAATAAGCTGGTACCGTGCTTTATTTTCTTTTTAGTTACTTAATTTGAATCTTTCACCAAAAGGGGATTGACTATAACCTAAATCTTTCGTATTGTATTGTAAATCAGCGTCAAAGTTTGCGATCGTAATAAACATTGTTCATTTCATTACAATTACTGCAGAGTGCGTTGTGTCATATGCAATTGTAGGCGCCCCGCTTACGTGTGCTGTCTGTTATCAGTTACGAGACATGTTTCTCCAATAAAAACAAGTTATTTATGACTTATGTTTTATTCAGCTTTTATCGTATCCGGCTTGACTTTCTCCACATTAGGCCAGATAACCGAGGTTGTACTGTTGAACAGTAATTAAAATGTTGGTTTTAATAAGAAAAGATAAACTTAATTTCTTTAGTGGTGCTGTCTATGCTTGTCCCATAACAGAGTCTCATTAATAACAACACCTAAAAATAGTGTTTCTGAATCCATTGATAAACCTGAAGTACCTCATTTGAGGTGTTATACTATACAGATTATTATTATTATATGTTGTTAATATATTACTATTTACTCTCTGAGTGCGGGATGATGTAAGAAAATTCATTGCTCGGTTTTTGCTGGAATTTAGCAAAAGACCAATTACCATTAAATCCATTTGACATTTTTCAAATGAGGCAAGCAAGCTTAAAACTACAAAATCTTGGTCTTCACCTTTAACTAAAAGTGATACATCAACAGTGTACAGAAAAGTTGGGTATTAATATTAAATCATTATATCTAAAGATGCCAAAAAAATGCATCTTAGAGGTACTCCAGTTCTAGTTTCAAGTCAGGAACAATGAGGTGATGAAACTTGAATGGGTGTAATATTTTCTATCTGATTCCTGCAGTCAAGAAAGGATTGAATCCAGCTTAGTGTCATTCCTTGAGCTCTGTAATGATTCAGTTTTGACAGAAGCTATGAATGTCAAACACATTCAAAAGCCCTTGTAGGTTGCAGAAGTCATTAATCATCCTTTGTGACCTATCTAGCATACCTAAAACTGTATTTGTGAATTCTATTTGTGCAGACTCAGTAGATTTTTCTTAATGGAAACAATGCTGTGGGCTGGTTAATACATTTAATTTACAGAAAGTCTGATGAGTTGAGAGACATATTTTTTTTTCAAACCCCTTTGGCAACACCGAAACAACAGAAACTGGGCGAAAGTCCTAATGTATATAATGTGATACATGTCTTCACCATATCGTGTTGTCAGAAACTAAACGTTTGAAATGTTGATAAGCAGCAATCAATTTTAACTTATTTTGGAAGATGGGATTTAATTGTTTGGTTTTATTGCACAACCAAATTTTAAAATTAAATATAACAAATAAATACAACAAAAATGATTTATTTTAGTTAACTTAAAAAAAATATTAATTTTTAAATCCAATCTGTTTATATTTGTTAAAAATAAATGTATTTGTTTGCCGGATAGAAAATCATGTCATTGTGTTTGGTTGAATTTACAATATATTTTGCAATATTCAATTCCTAATTATATTAATTTGTTTAGATGATGAACTGTCCCCAAACCTACAATGCAATATTCTGCAGTGAGCCTTCTTTATTATAATACTACCCTCCAATCTGTTCCAGTTAAAGCGAAAATGCTACGATCTATCGGAATTCAATTGTCCCTAATGCCGGCTGCACCACCTTAAGAGCCTTTAAGGCAACATTAACTAGCAACTCTTGAGAAGAGGCAGCTCTGAAAGGGCCACTAAAGTATTATAACTAAGTTTTTTCCTTGGATTGCATTCTCGTCTTGAATCACCCTAATCAACCTCCAAATTTGGAACATCTTTGCTTATCAATGAATAAACAAAGAAGACTCACTATTATCCATCTATAAGCAAAATAAGTGACACTTATTTAAATGTCACTATCAAGTAGTTATTTTATATCACAAACAGTCACAATGTTTTTATTTTGTAACATACATCATCATAATGTACGTAATAACAACATGCAGTGAAAATAAAGTATATACAGTAATAATTAAATAAATAGTATTATAGCATAAAATTCAGCATTTTAACAGGCATAGTTTAGAATGGCATCATGTGGTCATAAACAACACAGATTATGTTATTAAAGACTAACATGTCAAACACAATTTTGTACATTTGAATGAAATAGTCAAAACACAAATTAAAAATAAGTATTCAATTGTTAAGTGCCAAAAATCAATCAACCTTGTGATTCTTATGCCAACATGATCATGTTGCTACATTATTGATGTGAATTATAATAAATTAATTAACAAGAGCATGTCTAGATAACATCACCTACTAACAATTAGTGAAGGCTAGCTGCCATCTGCCACTAGCCTTCATGTAAAGTTAAGTATGCTTTTACCTTGGCTGGTAAATTTAACAGGTTTTATTAAATATATTTACTATAGATAGGTTTTACACTATCTAAGGTTTTTTTTACAAAACCTGACCAAGGTCAGCTTGAGCATCATCTGCAATTGCCTGGCACTCTTCTGCCATCTTAGCTGCATCAGCCTCTTGTACCTCAACACGCTGCTTGGTTATCTCAGCTACTTCCTAAAGCAAAATGAAATATAAGTAAGTTTTGTATTTGCATTGATTTTAAAATAATATATTACAAGAAAAATATTTAAGGTTGCACCATAAACTAGAACACCAAGATCAAAGGTAGTCTAAATCGTTAAAAGTTGTAATAAAATAGAAGTCATCCAACAGCAGTAATAAATATCCAAACCTGTGCAGGGCAAATCTCTCGGCTAGCCAATCTTCTTTTGTGTTTGTGTGTGTGTGTGTGTGTTTGTGTCATTATGAGTGTTTCATTGGTTGTTGAGTTCTGTTAGCTGTTATGTCTTATCGTCATGAGCTGTTATACATCACTCTTTATTTTTGGTTATCACAACCTCTAACTTACTCATGAAAGGCTAAATACTTAGGCTTGCCAGCTTTTAGGGAAGCAGACCATTGCCTAGGGTCATGTGGGAAGCAGACCATTGCCGATTGTGTCACCAGGAGAGATGAAGAAGTCAAGAGACGTAGCTGTGGATCTACAGGCTTGCTTTCTGTCTTTTTGCTGGACCTGAGAGGACTGCCACTGCATTCCCCCAGCCTCGCTGAGTCTACAGCCTCTAAAACCAGGTACCTCCTCTGTTTTATTCGGCCGGCTTCCATGCCCGTTTATTCTTATTCTGTGCTATCCATACCTTGTAGAAGACTTCCAGAAGTTGTTTTGATAGTACTTTTATGTAAAGAAGAGGATGACGCTTAACCCTCCAGGTGCTGAGTTGAACTTTCTTGAGTGCTAGGCGTTTTTCAGCATGTTTGCAACTATATATAAAATATTTTTTTTAAATACTGCAAACCTAATGAAAATGGTACATATTACATATAATTATTTTCAGAAAAAATCATAGAATAAGAAAAAATACTTATACAGGACTTATCTTTTCATGGTAAACTATTGCTGGATGTTATTCTTTACAAAGAAGACAATTTTTTCAATTTGAGTTCATATATCAGTTCACAAAAGACATAAAATGAAAATCCAAGATAGACACATTGTAGAAAACTTAATAATAAACACAAAAATATATATATGTTATAGGTTATCTTCTTGGACACATTCAGTTAGAGTAAAAAATGGAAAATTGTCCCATGTAAAAAATCACTAATACATGACAAGTTACACATTTCATTGTAACATGTGTTATTTCACTTTTACAACTCAAAATGTTTTCAGCTCACAAAATATAACAATGACAATCAATAAAAAACTAAAGTAATTAATTAAAAAATATATCTTATGTACAAAAATTTACATTCTGGAGCAATGACAAGATGATTTACTCAGAGTCAACTTCACTCTCAATGTCTGATTGTTCATTTAGTTCGTCTTACACATTTATTATTGCACTAGACCTACTTAATTCACTCATTTTTATGATAAAATACAATAAAACACAAAATAAAACAATAATAATAGACTACAATAACAAACTTACAATGTAAACAAACACCAAGCGGCAATACACTGAGCATCTGATTTGTTTGTGTTGAAAACAAAACATACGCTTCTAAACAACTGTTGTATATTGGCAGTCTTGATGCAAAGACGTATTCCATAGAGTATAATATGTTCCACGTTCCTTCTACTTCAATACTATATAAAGTACTTTGTAATATTCAGTCGTTTATAGCCGCTAGTGCGTTTTAAATAGATCGCGTACCTAACGTCACACTGCGCGTTGTCAGAATCATAACGGCTAGCGCTGACATCGCGCTGTGCGATGTCAGCACCTGGAGGGTTAAATTGTGGAGGGGACTTTAAAAGTGATGTTTTCTAAATTTAATTTAATTTAATGTCAAAAACATAGTTTTATCAAATTTTGTCTCTTTTCAAATTGGCCAAGTTTTGTTGTCACAGACCTATATATGACAGAGGCCTTGACCAGAGGGTTCTGACATTATTGCAAGATAATGGTGTCAAGTAACATCAATCGTGGTTGTTCCTTGGATAGGTGACCTCTGAGAGATCCCGTCCTTGCACGCAGCCCGCTTGTCCGGTTGCAGGTGGTTGTTCGGAAGGCACTATTAAGCCGTTGGTTCCCAGGTTGTGTTAGAGAGGGCTTCTTACCCATAACTTCACCTGGTAAAATAATACCTTCTTTAATAGCCTTGTGATAAACTCTGTGCCATAATCAGTGAAATATCTTTACCATGATTTTCAAAACATCTGATCTTTCCTCAATCAGATCTGAATGAACACAAGGTGATGATGAAAGTAACCACAAATTAATTTTTTCTCATGACTCTGTCTTGATTAATTGTTAAAAAAAATCAACAGCTAATAATATATGTATATTCTTTGTTTTCATACCAAAAGTAGTTAAAAAATAGTCACTATTATAACAAATACAAAGAATTTTTATTTATTTAAATTTTGTAGTTTTTATCACTACTACTTTTGTTACAATCACTAAGTGTTAATTTGTTACAGACAATCATCTCACAACAGACACCTAACATATTGGGTATGCCTACCTTACTTCATTGCGTACTTGTTGACAAGCACATCTATATACCCAACATAGTTCTTGTTGAGCCCCTACCACTCTAGTGAGAGTCTGGATGGAACGGCCTGACAAGACAACTAGGACTGCCTGTCAAAAGATATTACACACCGACCACATTATGGTTAAGTACATTGTGATGGATCCTCTAGCATACTTCATTGCGTACTTGTTGACAAGCACATCTATATAGTTCTATATACCCAACATAGCTCTTGTTGAGTCCCTATCACCCCAGTGAATGGATGGATCAGCCTGACAAGACAAGTGGGAATGCCTGTTTAACAAACTGCATGATGCTTGCACATCATAAGTACAAAGTGGATTCCAAATGGTATAACTTCTAGATTTTAAATATATTTACAATTTTTCTATACAATTCAATAATTCTTTATTCATTACATTACATTAAATGTACAAAAGTATAGAATGTACAAGAATGACATCAACAATTATTGTACAAATTACAAAATAGAAACATAAGTAGCCTACATGTAAATAATTCCTCAGACATTCATCTTTATTAAATTTCACTTGTTATTATTGTCCTACTCATTTGTAATTAATTGTAATTAAGTTTAAAATACTCAACAAAGCAATATAGTAGGTTTTCTAACAAATATTCTTTTAATTTTTGTTTGAATTTAGTCTTGTTGGTTATGTCCTTTTATATTGGGGTAAGTTGCTATAAAATGTAATACCCTGATATTAAAGATTCTTTTTTCAAAGTTTCAGATTGTAGTGGACTGATGCAATTCCCCCTATGTCTTGTTCTAAAGAATGAGAGTATAAGTGATATAGACATAAGTGACTGACAAGCACAATTGTTTCATGAGTATAAAGCGAGTAAACATTCATGATCTTTTGTTCTTTGAAATGTAATCTTACTTAAGTACTGTGGTCTAGATTTAAAATTATTTTGAGTACAAGCTTTTATAATCTTAGTATTCTATCTAAATTATCTTTTGAAGTTGCTTCGTAAATACTGGTCCCAAAGGTGATAGCTGAATGAATAGTGGCAAAGTAGGCAGTCTTCAGAGTATTTTCAGAGCGTAATTTTGATACCAACATTTTAATAGATAAATTAATTTAGAAACCCTAACCAAGGTAAAAAATCATAGGAATACTTATTTTGTGGTATAGATTCTCTTTTTTAGTGTAACTTAAATTTTAAATTTAACAAAACATCTGTTTACCCTGTCTGCTTCAATGTGAACCAGCATTTCTTGAGCTGCTGCTTGAGATGCCTCCAGTTTAGGCTTCATCTCTTCCAGACGCTGTTGCATAATCTTTACGTCTTCAGCTGTATTCAGCAATTTGTCAAGCCCTAAACACATAATTAGTTTGACTTTTCTCTAGCTAATTTATATTAAATCATAGTATGTACTTCACATATCAAGATATGCATTTTTTTTACTAAATTATTTTTAAATTCTAGTTTTAAAATGAAGGGAACGATTTACTTATAGTAATTTATGCTATGACCTGTTGGGACAAAAATAATGAACATCCAAATTCAACATTAACACTAGAATTCAACATGAGTTATGCCTGATCCCATGGAGAAATATCTTCTTTTATTATCAAGACAAACCTGTCCATACGGTTTTTAGATTGTTGTAATCTCTAGTATATGCAATCAGCTAAAGTGTTTATTTATTTCATACATCTATTATCAATTGCTTTAGATGGTGTGCAACTAGTATAGTTACGTTGGGAATATCGTCATTGAATAAATATAAGAAATTTTAAATACAATAATTTTTTTTTAAAAAACAAAATATGAAGTGAACAAAAAAGAATATGAAAACGAGGAGCTTTTTATAAAATAACAAAACATTTGTTAATTATAATATTCTCATCCAAAAGCACAGTTGTATAGTTCTCATCATCATTCAATAACATAGAATAGTCATTTTATTCAATATCATTATGAAATTATGACTTTTCCCTCAAAAAGGCAAATGTCAAATGCATAATAGATTGATATGTGTCCACAAATAACTTGGATACACTGGCAAGCTAACTCCCACAGTTCTAAAGTCATGTTTAGGATTTAAGTGTTGGATCAGAAGCACAAAATAGTAACACTAGTGTGAAGAAAAAAATATAATATATATATTTCTATTATTTTAATGTGAAGAAAAGTTATCCTTTGAATCTTTAAATATCTTAGTTGTGAATGATGAGATTCTGTTGAAATAATTGGGAATTAAAACAAAATTAATATATTCTCTCAACTACTTCACATAAAACATATGGTTTCCCATAACCAAGGAATGATTGTGTCTCATAGAATCAACACATAGTAATCAAATGTCTAGGAAACATCCAAAAGATGTTAATATTGGTGCTGGGCCCATAAATGATTTTTGAAGTACCCAGAACATAGATCAAGTATCTAGTTATTGGTGGCTGGGATTCACACAAATAAAAAGAAATAATACAGTAAATAATGACTTTGTTTATTATAAAAAATGTTCCAAAATTTACCTATTAATGTTTTGTATTTAACCAGTACCTTATTATGCTTGATTACAAATTGAGTATCTATTTATAAAAAGTTAAGATGTTACTTTGATGCTGACTATATAATTTATACTTAAAAAATATACAAATATGTTCTCACTTAGTGGGAGTGATGCAAGACGATGTAATTTGTTGAATATAATTTAAAAGTAAACGCTATTTTATTTCAGCATAAAAGGTGACACTCCAATAGGTATAAAATATGATTAATAAGTTTAATTATTTATATTTTATATAAATAAAATATAAAATATAAAAGTTTAAGTAATATATATTACTTAAACTTTTATAGGGTGTTCTTTGTCGGACGGTTTTATATATAGATATTTGAGGTGGTCAGGTGTAGGCCTATTAACTCGCCTAGGTCGACCTTGATTTAAGCGGCGCAAGGCTTATATTGTGATGTAGTGACTATTGCACTACAATATAAGCTTAGTCTGAATTGTATTGTAGTCTAAATAATACTAAATACCCTTGGCCTAGATAGTATTTAGTATTATTTAATTATTATTAGGGCCACACCTATCTAATTACCTATATAGAAGTTAATATTTATATGTCACAAGAGAATCACCCCTAAATAATATCCTGTTCACCAGGAGGCCTAATAATATTTGTACTTATTCTCCCCAATTTTATTGTAATTAGTACTGCCTGCAACAAATCACAATATAATGAATTTTATAATTTTGTTCAAGTATCAAAAATTCAATATTTAATAAAACTAAACTGATTATTCTATACAAAAGGATAAATTTGATTATTACATGAATTTAATTAATTTCATAAAGGTGATACAATTTATTATGTAACAGAACAAAATTGTTTGCAGTAATAAATGGTAAGATTCTATATCAAACAAGAGATTTTTTGCCAGTATAAAACTGGCTAAATTCAAGTACTAAATAAATTTAATTGATTTCATAAACATGATAAAAACTTAATGTGTAACAACCAAATTGATCATTCATATAATGATAGTTTTTTTAACCCTGAATCGTGAGATGAAGCATAATTTATGCTCCTCACAATGCCACTCAGAATCGTGAGGTGAAGCATAATTTATGCTCCTCACAATGCCACTCAGAATCGTGAGGTGAAGCATAATTTATGCTCCTCCGCTAAAATCAATAAAACATATGTTTATCATCAAGCAAGCACAACAAAGTTGGTACCGATCGACACAGAATGTTCTGATCTATACATTTCAGATTTTCAATAATTCTTTTATTCAATTTTATAAACGTAGGAAAATGTGCAACAACAAACTTTCGCTCAGTTTCCGCCTGGCTGAGGTCGGGAGCGACGAAAAGACCAATGTTTGTCGTATGACTGAAGGGCAACCAGAAGACGGAATAAGTCGTACCAAATATCAGTCTGTAGAGAATAAAATACAATATCTAACAAAACAAAGTAATACTAAAAATATGTTAATTAGTTTTGATCTTTGTTTTTTATTTATTTTTTTTATTACTATTGTACATAATGATAATCATTATTATAAAAACAACAGTCTAGCTTAAAAATAATTCTCAAATTTATCAATATCAAACTATCCTGGGATGCAGAACTAAGAGTGAGTCAAATATTTCATTTTATATTGCAGATCTAGTTGTAAATGTATTTCAGTGTTTATTTGACAGTTGTGCATGTATTTATGTAGGTACTAGCCTAAACATTTATTTTTTATCCGATTTGAGCTATTTAGTATTTTTTATGATTTTTACAAAAAAGGCTTGTGAAGCGCCGAAAAAAGGACCTAGCATTGGGGAGAACATAATGGATCACCCAATTAACTCATGATCTAGGGTTAATATCTAACAAAAGATCTTTTATATGAGTGGCTGACTGACCTGACATGTATTACATAGAAATTACACATACAATTAACATAGATACACTTACGTACAAACAGCAACACAATTTTATGGGGGCCCCAGAAGAAACATATATTTAAGAACTTAGAGTTGGGCACGATATATTCTTATTCAGTAGTTAATTAAAATTAATTTTACATGAATAGAAATCACTCCGGTCTCAATTCAACCTGTTCCTTCCTCAGTGACAGGGTCAACGATTTTCATTAAATCTCTAACTACTTCAAATTAGTTACTTATAACTCTCTCAAACTGTTACGTCGTTTTCCAGAAAGCAGCCTGTCTTGACAGTATCCTTCTGGAATTTCTGCTGCATGCTGGTAGCAAAGTGAAACAATGGCTTCAAACAGTCTACAATAAGATATTAGCTACAGGAAATTTGCCAAAAGCATTCAAGCGATGAAAAGTATTAGTTGTTCTGAGGCCTGGAAAAATCCTGAACGAGTGGAAAGTTATCTCCCAATTTCTCTTCTTAGTGTTTGTTGTAAGTTGCTAGAAAGGCTGTTATACAATAGAATATCACCCATTCTTGATTCTAATGTTCTAGTTGAGCTAGCTGGTTTTCACCCTGGCTGAGGTTGTAGTGACCAGATCCTAGTCCTGACATAATTTATCGAAAATGGGTTTGAAAAGAAGTTGATAACATCTGCAGCTTTTACTGATCTTACAGCAGCTTTTGAAACAGTATGGAGCAAAGGTTTGTTGTTTAAGTTTTACAGCCTCCTTCCCTGTCCCATTCTATTGCAACTTTTGGAGTCAATACTTAGTGCCAGGCTAATAAAAGTTTATCTCGGTCGTAAAGAAAGCTCTTTTAGACAGCTGAACAATGGGCCGCCACAGGGGTCTGTACTTGCTCCAATTTTATTCAACCTGTATACTGCTGATATCCCAATCACAAAGTCTAGACAATTAATATATGCGGATGATATAGCTTTAGCTTACCGACATAAGGACTTCACAACTACTGAAGAAACACTTACAAGTGACCTTGCAGCCCTCAAAGAATATTTTAGAACCTAGAAGCTGCATCAACCCATCAAAGAAGAAGAAGAAGAACCCATCAAAAACTGAAGTAGCCTGCTTCCACTTAAGTAACAGACTTGCTAATTGAAAACTGAACATCTTCCTTAGTGGTGTAAAACTCTATCATAATGAGCATCCACAGTACCTGGGAGTAACGTTAGATCGATCGCTGACATTTAAAAGACATCTTCAAAAAACAGCAGTTAAAATTAAAATCAGGGCAAATGCATTACATCATATTGCCAGAACAACTGGGGGAGCCAACACACACGTCCTGTGTACTACTGCTTTGTCACTGGTCTAATCAGCTGCTGAATATAGTGCTCCCGTTTGGCTAAATAGTGTTCATACTAGAGTGGTTGATGTTCAACTTAATAGGGTCATGAGAGCTATTAGTGGCACTCTAATGTCAACTCCACTTCCTTGGCTCCCAGTGCTGTGCAATATAGCTCCTCCAGAGATAAGACGTCAGGAGGCACTCAAAGATCTGGAATGCCCTGTACCTACCTCTCTTATTCCAAACCTGTCAATTTTGGTAAACAATATGTCATGATTCACCATGTCAAAGGCTTGCTTTAAGTCGAAAAAGAGTCCAATGACTGGTGTTCCTGTATCTAATGCTTTGGAAATAGATGAAACTAAGAATATTACAGCGTCTGCTGTCGATTTTCCTTTAGTAGAGCCAAACTAACTACTTAATAGGATGTTATTTTTTCCAATAAAAGACAACAATCTAGATAAGAACACCCTTAGATAGACTTTTGACAATGTTGATACAAGGGTGACTGGTCTATAATTACTGCAATCTTGTCTGTTTCTTTTTTTATGTAGTGCTCTAATTATTTAATTTTTGAGAGAATCGGGAAATTTTCCTGTATCAAATGACAAATTATTGAGAAATACAAATGGCTTTCAGATAAGATCATTGACCTATTTCAATACATATGAAGAGATTTCATCTGACCCCGAGGAATTTTTAGATTTCAGAGCCAGGATCTCTCTTTCCACCTCTTCTTTTGTCACTACGGAAAGGAACATAGAAGATGTAAATGGCGGAGGGTCAAATTGCAAGTTATTAGATGGAGTAACACTTATTTGAACCTGATTTTGATTACATTCTAGATGGCATATTGTAGAGAAAAAGCAGTTAAAATTGTCAGCTACTTTAAAAGGGTCACTTATTATTTCACCCGGCCATCTTCTCTAATTAAGCTGATTTGAGGTGGACTAAGAGATTTTTTTGAGTTGGAAGATTGAGAACTATTGACTATACTCCAAATATATTTGGTTTTGTTAGATAACAGGCAAATATTACTGAGCGCAGCTTTTGATTTACATTTGCGCTCACTCCTTTTGTAAAGGTGCCTCAATCTCCTATTCTGAGCTCTTTGAGAATGGTTAAGGTCAAGATCTTTTGTGTCTAAATAAAGCTCCAAAACTTCCTCTCTCAGTGCCCATGTTCCTGCATCAAGCTGAACCTTTCTGCTGTGTTTTGTTGGCAATGATTTTTATTTTTAATGGGAAGGAAATGTCAAACAAGTGTTTTAAACTGTCAAGTAATTCATTGAATCCAGAATCAATATCCTGAGAAAAAAATATCTTGAGTTCCAAGATTTGTTTCTCAAGAGTTATAAAAATTTGAATATTTTCATCTGTGAACTCTGTACAGAATTTAAATTTTGGAACATTTAATAGATCTGGTAAAGAGAAAGTGGGAATAGCTTCCTAAACATGGTAGTCAGAGAAAGTGGGAATAGCTTCCTAAACATGGTAGTCAGATAATGCAGCTACAACAACTTGATTATGTATTTGGAATTCATGAATGTTTGTAAATATGTTATCTATTGAGGACTTGGGAGTAGTGGGAATAGCTTCCTAAACATGGTAGTCAGATAATGCAGCTACAACAACTTGATTATGTATTTGGAATTCATGAATGTTCGTGAATATGTTATCTATTGAGGACTTGGGAGTTTTTTAATTCTCTAGTATAGTCTGAGATTGTATATCTCAAACCATACATTGATATTGTATGTATAAAATACCGACTTGAGAACCCATCGCTCAAAACATCAATATTGAGGTTGCAAATGACAACTGTAGGCATGGACCCAACCAGAACACAGTCAAGACATTGCATTAACCCTTAAAACGCTGAGCAATTTTCTGTAATTTTTCCATTAACGCTTAATTTTCTTGAATATATATAATTTTAGATTTTGTAAAGTTTTATTTTTTTTTTAATCTAAACCAGGATAGTACAATGTAAAAAAAATAATAATAACGATATTGTATTTTTTATATTCATTTTTTATTCATTACAAAGTTTTATCAAAACTGTAAAAACGAAAAACACTATTTACAACAAAAATAAAACTAGACTTTACAATGAAAAATATAGAGTAAATTCGAAATAATAAACTTTGTTTACACAACAGAGGTTAGTACAACGCACGAAAGACAACAAACAACTGCAGACTGACTTGAGCGCCAGCCGGTCGCCGCGTCATGTGACTAGCAGATGCGTATATATTCGTTTCGAGCGCTAGCGGTTACCTCGACAGAGGCAATAATGAATGAAAACTTCATATTATTTACATTCGTTGCCTAGTAACCAGTCCAAAGGTCTCGATAATGAATAATAACCTAAAAATAGTCTTTACCTTGGATCTTAGAACTCGCTACGTTGTATTAGGCCTGTTCTAGGATTATTTTTACCAGCTCGCGAAATATTACGTATAACGCGTTACGGGCAATTGTAAACATGCGTATATATACGGATGCCGCGTTTTAAGGGTTAAGCCCTCAATAAATTGTTTGTATCCATTACCAGGAATTCTGTAGATTGCAACAAGAAGTTTTTTGGAATTTGAAAAATTGAACCTTGCAGCAGCTATTTTACAGTAGCTTTCTGAACAGAACTGGGCAACATCTAATTGCTCAAACTTTAGTTAGAATGCAAATCCTCCTTCTCCTCAGATCTCGACAATATGCCGTAACATGTGAATATCGAGGTCGAGTGAAACATTCATATTGTTCTAGTTTAAGATTATGTTTTGAAATACATAATATAAC
The DNA here is from genome assembly GCA_035578905.1 of Stictocephala bisonia. NCBI lineage: Eukaryota > Metazoa > Arthropoda > Insecta > Hemiptera > Membracidae > Stictocephala > Stictocephala bisonia. The sequence continues at coordinate 115,898 of JAQJVL010000967.1, read as the reverse complement.
AGGACTCTCACATTGAAGGTGCACTTTGAGTAGCTCTTTGTTGGTTCTGGTGCCATATGTTTTGTTGGAAGATTCTGAGAGGAGGACATTGAGGTTTTGGATTACTATAAACTAGGTACTCAGTGCTCTGGGCCTGCCGAGTCCTAAAAATGAGTGTTAGACAGGAACTTTGACCAGGCCTCACCCCCCACTGGACCACCAACCATAGCAGCTGCAGAGGCTGGACTATCAAATGAACTGTTGAAGCCATAACGATAAGTATTTGAAGTGAAACTCTCATTATTTTTGTAATTAGAGTTGTATATAATTCTAGTACGGAATTTTCTAATTACTTCATCATTGCTTTTTTTAATTCAAGTATTTTGAGCTACATGTTGTTTAGATTTTGAGTTACGAAACTTGAATACTTCTAAAATCAACTCACATAATAGATTTTTACTCTTCTAGTTGAGATAAACGCCATGCCTCGTAAAACTGTCGGGGGATTTGGTCAAGAGATACAAATTCGCTTGATCATACTGCTCAATGATTTTAATAAAGTTACTGTTAACTACTGAAACAGCACTATTTAGGTTGGGGATATCATACCTCTTAAGTATACCTAGGACCATAACGTTCATCATTTTTTAAGGAAATCAGTTAAAATGATTCAAGGAAATCAGTTAAAGAGGCCCTCATACCACCATAGCGCTATAGAATATTATTTGTTCCAGCCAGGAGAACAAGAAAGTTACTTTTGGTCATCGTTATCCTCTTATACCGTATAAGAGGGTATAGATTAAGTCCATGAGAGTCACTAACCATCATAATGTTTAATAACTTATTTTCCTTACACAGACTATCTTGTTTTAACTTAGTTAAATTAGAGGACAGCACCCCATCAGAACATGAGAAATTGCTAGTTGTTTTTACTTTACGTGTAGCAGTATTCTTCTTGGGACAAATAACAGGCCCACCAATGATATTATTCACTTGTTTTGTTACAAACTGGCTCCTCAACATGAAAAGCAGAAAATTTATTAGAAATAATTACAGTTTCTGATGTGTTGTTCACTGTCTGAAAATATTTCCTCTCCTAACCACCCTTCACTCGTCAGCACAGCTTTTTACTAAAGTAACTAGGGAAATCACCTCACCGTTATCGCTCAGGCCGGCAGACACTGGCTCAGCCACAGGGAGCGAGTGGTCAGTTGGAAGTGAATAATATACCATTGGTGTAGTTTAAATAATATACCGGGTGTCCAAAAAGGTTAAATACTTTTAAAAACTTGTAAGATAGAGATACAAAAATTGGTACCAAGTTACTGCACATAAAAACCTATTTTAACACATAATTCAGTGAACTGCTACCTCCTTAGGGGAATGACCCGCAAGGAGTCAGAGGAAAATCTTAAATATAAGCATAGGTTGAATGCACATCATTTTAAAGGGCTGACCAAGAAAAGAAGAATACAAACCGCACTTCAAAAGCGTTATCCGTTACATAATGGTGGATCCGTTAAGTATATGCTGTACATCAAAGATTTTAAACCAACACCATTTTGTAATTGATAACGTTTTTGAACTGCGGTTTTCAGCATTCTCCTTTGCTTAACCAGCCCTTTAAAATGATGTGCATATCAAACCTATGCTTACACTAAAAATTTTCCACTGGCTCCTCGTGGGCTGTTCCCATAGAAAAATATCAGAACACTGAATACATCCTAAAATAGGTGTTTGTGTATAGTAATCATGTGTGAAATTTTGTAGCTTAATCTGATATGGTTAAAAAAATTGAACCATTCTTGAACATGCACTAAATTATATGTTAGAAAAGGGTTTTATGTCCAGTAACTTGGTACCAATTGTTTTAGCTCTATCCCAAAATATTTTAAAAATATTTAACTGATCCAGGATTTTTTGGACACCCGGTATATATCCCCTGGATTATCTATTGGCAATGGAGGAGTGCATGTATGAACCTTAAACTGTTGAAGAGTATTAAAAAATATCCTGATTGAGTACATTCATCATATGTTGTTTCTTCCTATATGAGTACATTCGTCTTATGACGTTTTATTACACACATGGGGCAAAATATTTAATTTTTCTCCCTGTGTACATTCTCACAAGTGACTACATACTCGTATATTGTATTTTATGTTAAGGACTATTTCAAGCAAATTCATGGGTAAATAACGAAAACAAAGCCTTGAGTTTCATACGCTTTTTACTGTCAAGTTTTGCCAGCTAATGAAGAGTTAGACACAACTGCTTGCTTGTGTTAGCAGTGCATAGTTAATGGCATGATCTTCTCTAGAATATTGAAGTGGCCTTACCTTCCCCACTGCCAAATAAATTGTCAACAGGAGCATTTGCAGTACGATATAATAACAAAATGCTTTGTTTAAGATGAGGTGATCAGGGAAACGTGACAATGCTGTTTACAGTTCACAAACACACAATGTGATTTGTGATCACAAACTAAAATATATGATCAACTACAATGCAAATATGGATGTAGTTGATCATACTCACATCATTCTATAATACAAAAAGAAAAACTGTCCACTGGTATGTCAAATTATTTTTTTCATTTACTATTGGGTGTATTGAACGCTTATTATATGTACAAAGAAAAATGCACCAAACAAACATAATCCTTATTATTGTTTTGTAGGAGGAGTTAGTTTTCGGCCATATTTTCTCCATAATTCTATCAAAATAATAGATTTTACTTGCTTCCAGGAAAATGTAGCATTAATAATTGTGTCCTTGATATTGAAACTTTTCAAAATGTGTGCCATGTCAGTGTTATGCCTATAATGTACAAAACAAGTATGTAAGACAATGTTTTTAGCAATGTTAGGGTTGAATATGTGGGTAGTGAAGAATTGGGTTGATGAATCTGAACATTGCTTTAACAATAAAAGTAAGATGGGATCTTACTACCATCCTTCACAGATTTTAAACAACTATTGTTGAATTACAACTATAGTGGAGCATTTGACAATAAACCTCAGTGTACAACACAATTTTTTTCAATTATAATTCATTATAGGAGAAACTAATATGATTAACTTATTTAATCAAGTATACCTGTCTGAAGTCGTAGTATACTTTGAAGCATGTCCGCCTTCCGATTAGTAAGCATTGTTGCAAAGCTCTGTAACAACTCTAGGTAGGAAGTAGGCGTCACATAGTTGTGACGGGATAACTCCTATTAAAGATTAGCAGATTAATAAAGTACATATTTAGTATTTTCACTCTCTTGAAATAACTTAAATGTTATGGCATAATAGTTTCATCCCTCAAATAATTGTAACATACTCCAACATTTCCAAAACACAAGTGTAAGTACTTTAGATTTTTTTTTTTTTTTTAGATTTTAAATTTTCATTTTTTCTCTCCTTATACTTTTATTTTGCTAGCTGGCATTGAAAGCCATACGATATATGAAATATTTATAAATAATAATAAAGAATATAATGGAACAGAATATTGTTTTATAAAATGATTTGTATATTCCTATCATGAGATAATATGTCTTGTTTCCACTTGATATCTGTAACACTACTGTTTTGAATTCCAGGTTTCTTTATAAATTCAATACTAACATATAAAAATGCAACTATACAACATTCAACTACATCTTATAAATAAATTGCATAAAAGACAGAGGCTACTTTAAATCAATTTTGAAAAGAACATTTACGTCCATTCATCGGACCATTGATTCTCCAATATCTGACAGGAGTGCCACCTGTTAATGAACAATTGAGAGCTCCTTCAACAACTGATATTTTAGATACTATAATACCATTTTCTAAAAGGGTTAATATTTTTATAAAAATTCACTTCCTTTTTTAAAAATTATAATTTTCTGCTAGGTTGTCTTCTGTAAAATGTTAAAAGCATGCAGAAAAATCTTTCTCTGTAGAAACCAAGTCTATAAATATAACAAATTATTTATTAATGAACTGCAGAGTATGAAAATACATAAAATAAAAAAATGTGGAGAACTTGTCACAAGCTCTACACTGATACATTTTTATATATAATTACATTGTTTGCTCAGAAACTCACTACATACATTATTTAGAATAGCTACTTAACAATGTCTTGAATCAGTTAATTGGGCCCTTCACCCAAAATAAAGCTTCATTACTTTTTAATAAACTCAGACTATCAATTAAAGGTAAACCCCTATATTTGTGAGGTAATCAGTCATAATTGTCTAAAAAGAACAAATAATTACATGTCTTCTATACTGAAGCTATAAGCCCAAATACACTCACTTCAGTTATAAGATCTTATTTAAAACAATATACTGGAGAAAGAATGAATAATATCTTTTTAATACGCAATTACAGATTTAAAGAGCGGTTTCCTTCAAATATTAACCCTCACAACGTTGTAAATAAATAACAGCAGCTGGCTTATTCATAGTGTAAACATCACATTTAATATATCGTCCACTATACTATTTCCTAATTTATCATTTTAGACAGTTTATTTTGTTCTATTTGTATAAAAGAAAGAAGTGCAGGGTCTGCAAAGCCGAAGAAAGAATGAAGGACACCATCCATAACTGTTTGGTATGCCAGGTCTTTGTTTAGAACCATGTTTTAAAAAGTTCCATAAAAATTAAAAAGAAAGAAAAGAACTGTACATAAATGTACAGATGTAAATGTAATTTTTTACGGACATATATAATGTTAGTGTCATTTTATTCTCATATTTATGCATGTTAAATATGAAAATGGTGTAGCCTAAATATTCAATAAAGGTAAGTGTTTATAACTTTATTCATTTTGCAAAATCAGAATAAAACAAGTAAAATAAATGCTACTTAAATTTAAAATAAAATAAAAAACTTCAAAAATGTTTTGTTTTATGAGAGGATAATTAACTTCCGGTTTTTTAATTATCCTCTTGAGGTAATGGTTGTTCAATTTGGTGGTATGAACACATGCTACAGCAGTGGTAAGAGTCTAGTTATCTATATTTCCGTGTCGTGAATAGTAGGTTTTAAAAATTTTCAGCACCTAGAGTACATCATTGACCTAATTCCAGCAGTGAACATGTTAAAGAATTAAATTCAATTTAAAAATTTGGCTCTAAATAGGTTAAGATATTCTTATTTACCAGCTGTTTTTTATTTACTTCATGAATATTGAAGACAATTATGAAAGGGGTCATCACTTAAGTAATTATGTTGTTATGGGAAAAAGACAAATTGTTAGAGAACAATAAAAAAATAACTGTATACCTTCAAGAACAGTTCACTGGCCTCTACAACACTCTGGTGCATGTATTGGAATGTTTTTACCAACCCCAACTGAATTTCTGTGCTTGCTTCCAATTCAGGTAGTTCATTTATGAATCGTTCAGCAACACTCTAAATATGAGAAAAAAGTGTTGAATCAAACTTAAAATTTACAACAAGTTCCAGGCAGTTTAGGTTAAAAACAATGTATTCATTTTATATTCACTTATTATACTAGTTTCTTAATAAACAAAGAGTTTCAAAATGGTGGAAATAGTTTCCTTACATTTCCAGATGCAACATTTTATGAATAGGTTTTCTAGAGACATAAAAGCGATAAATCCTGTTGACGATAATTTTAAAATGTAAACTTATATTACATAAATTTTACTACTAAAATGCTTCATTTTATTTTCATATTTGATTGGAGGTAGAAAATAAAATGGCCCTCAGAGTCAAAATTTGTAAAATAAAACTCTGAGTGATATGGCAACAAAAAGTTCTATCTATGTTTGTACTTATTTCACAGTTTAATTTTATATTACCGTAATATTTTTAAATGTCTAATGTTAAGAATAATTCTTGTATTATCTTATAAACAATAATTTTATTATTCTAAACGCTCTATAATTCGGCACGATTGGGGTTCGTAATGAGGTGCTGGATTACTGAGTGTTGTATGTAAAATAGTGCTAAACAGCTAAAAACGTTTTAAGCACTCAAAAAAACAAAATAATTTTGCCTGTAACAAAACAGATTCTGTGCCTGTAAATAATAATAAAGGAGACAGATGAAATACAAAATACAACTCTGAACATAGAACAAAAATATTTATTGCCAAGAAACACATTATTCTTGGCACAGATTTGCTTGTACAGACTATGAAGTATTACATTGCTAACATAAGTTTTATTTCAAATAAACAATAAAATAATATTAGACCAAGCACCGATCTCTTAGGACTCCTCTAATAACATCAACCACAGAAGATTGAGCCATTCTACTGATACCATCTTTGTCTATGTAAGGTACCATAACAAATTGCTTCCCAAAACTCAGATAAGAGGAAATCCATGAATAGAAATTTCCTCTAAAGCCCATTCTTACTAGTTTATTCAATAAAATCACATGGTTACCACTTATAAAAAAGATTCCCACTGAACCTTTATCTAATTCTTTGACAATAGAGGTTATGAAGGAGTGTAAAGCATCCACCATACATTTTCCTTTAGCGAAACCAAATTGAAACTTGGACAGTATATTATTTTTAACAAATAATAAGGTTAACGTACCTTTTGTCGTCTTCAGCTACAAAATCTTCTTAATTGGTTTCAGAGTAAAAACTCCATGTTCACATCCATTGTACGTTGTCAAAAGTCACATCAAAATATTATACAAAAATTAAAGATTTAATTTTTGTTAATGTTAATCAGCTAAGAAAACTAAATTGATTGCTGAAAAAATATGGATTAGAAATGAGGTTAAGTATTTGTATACAAAAAAACATATGCTCAACACTTTACTTATGAGAAAACATCTTGAGCTATTGAATAACCTACACCCTTCACAGACCGATCAAGTGTTCCGCATCATTGAACAACAGATCAATAGGGTAATTATTAAAAAGAAAAACACTCAAAGAAAGAAAATAGATATTTTATTGAAAACTCAAATTAAACCTGTACCAAACATTAGTTGTGAGCACAAATTTTTTAAACGTGTTATAAACTACACCAACATTGTTTTCACAGATGATGAAACCAGTATTTTAAATAAAGGCTTAAATTATAATATACAGAAGAATGGTTGAATGAAAAAAAAAAAACATTATTTCCGAAATATTAAATGCCGAAACCTCAATTAGCTCTATCACTAATGATCAAACAAAAACTGTTATTAGACATAAAATCGACCAAAAATTAAAGAAAATACAGACTTATAAAAAACATAAAAAACATGTAAGCAACAATAACTTATCATTACTTAACTCAATTAAAGAGAAACTAATAGAACACAAATGTATTATCACCAAAGCAGACAAAGGACAGTCAATTGTAATCCTACCCATTGAAAATTACAACAAAAAAGTTACAGATTTTATAGTTAATAATGACATCAATGAAATACATGATGATCCTACAAATAAATACAATTATTTGTTAAAAAATGCAATCAATAAAAGCACAAACATTTTTACTAAAGACGATATAAAATATTTAAAAATGATAGATCCCAAACCCCCCACCCTCACAGGCCTACCAAAAATCCACAAAGCAGACATACCCATCAGACCACTTGTCAATTTTACAACTGCTCCGTCTTACAAATTAAGCAAAAAATTAGACAAAATTTTGAGAAATAATATTACTTTCCCCAAGAACTACAGTCTAAATAACAGTCTAGAACTTATTGATGTTACAAAAAACCTAGTTATTGAACCATATCACACCTTGGCATCATTTGATATCACCAACCTATATACAAATGTACCAATAGCTTTGACATTAGAAATAACAAAAAGAAATTTGCTTTCCAACTCCAAACTAAGCCATGATGCCATAGATGAAATTATAAATCTACTAGAAATAGTTTTGAACCAGAATTATTTTCAATTTGGTAATAAATACTACTTTCAAAACAATGGTCTGGCCATGGGATCCCCTCTCTCAAGTATCTTATCTGAAATATATCTGAACGACTTTGAGAATAAACATATTTTTTCTGAGACTAACAAATTTTTGAATAATATTTCACTTTACCGCCGATATGTAGATGATACAATAGTCATTTTTAAAGGAAATAAAAGGCAACTAGACTTATTCAATAAATATCTTAATGACTTTTCCCAAAACTTAAAATTCACCATTGAAACTGAAGATAACAATAGTTTAAACTTCCTTGACCTTACCTTAAAGAAACACAATAAAGCCATTACATACTCCATATACAGAAAGCCAACAACCACCGACCATACAATCCATGCCTCGTCATACCATCCTTATTCACATAAATTATCAGCATACAGAAGTATGGTTTACAGATTATTGAAAGTTCCACTTACCACAGACGATTATGCCAAAGAGTTAAATATTATAAAATACATAGCGGTGCATAATGGTTATAACATAAAAATGGTTGATGACCTAGTTAGTAAATTTAAAAATAAAAAAGTTCTCGCTCCTTCAGAAAAACCCAAGAAAAAGTACACATCAATAGAATATGGAGAAAATTTATATTTCACTCTGAAATCACAACTAAAAAAAGAAAATGTCACTTTATCCTGTAAAACATCTAATAAAATTGGAAAACTATTAAATATCCGAAATAAACCAAATCCTACTGCCTTAGATACCACTGGCGTATATAAAATCAAATGTTCAGATTGTCCGAATATTTATATAGGACAAACAGGCCGTTCTTTCACAAAGCGTTTCAATGAACACCTACCCAAGAACGTTAATAAGCCTCAAACTTCTCGTTTTGCTGAACATTTAGTTAACAACAATCATAACATTAAGGACATTGACACCAACCTAGATATTCTCCATAAATGTAATAAAGGAGCGACAATGAATACTCTTGAAAATTATGAAATATATAAAGCCATAAAAAGTAACCCAAATACTGTGCTTAATGAAAAATCAAAATTCTCTTCAAATATTTTATTTAATCGGATTACAAATTTGCATCAACCGATGAAAGAAGACAGACGGCCAGATAGAAATAAAATTATTCAAAGTCAAGTAACCATTGGATAACATCGTTCCAGCTGCACGCTCAATCCGGATCTAACCATCATACCAACCGGCAATGTTATCATATGTTTTATTATTTTTTGTAAATCTTTAATTTTTGTATAATGTTTTGATGTGACTTTTGACAACGTACAATGGATGTGAACATGGAGTTTTTACTCTGAAACCGGTAATCCAATTAAGAAGATTTTGTAGCTGAAGACGACAAAAGGTACGTTAACCTTATTATTTGTTATATATATCAGCTCAGGAGGCTTTAGCAATGAATAAAATATTATTTTTACAAACGAGGTCTAACAATCTGCCCAACAATACTTTTTCAAATATTTTTGAGATTGATGAAATAAAACACACGAGATGATAGTTATAACATTCATGACGGTTACCTTTCTTATGTAAAGGACACACTACAAAAGATGAGTGGAGATGTGCAGTAGGTTTTGGGATTAGATCTTTGACCTGTTTTAAAAGGTGTGATGAAATACCATCTGGGCTCAAGATCTCTTAGATTTGAAGGACATGATCTCCTGTGATACCTTATCCTCACTAGTATGACGGAAAAATTAAGATTTAGGACAAAAGGCTGGTAATTGAGACTCAGAATACAAAATACTGCTTTGATGGTTGTCAATCAAACTTCCAATTTTAGAAAAATCATTTTTGAAAGTATCTGCAAAGCACTTTTGACCACAAAGCAAAGCTGCCAAACGGTCCTTATTCTTTTTAATCCTTTTGTACATTTTCGTCTCCAGCTACTAAAGTAGTTAGGCAAGCAGTGCCAGAGTAGTTTCATTAGCATTGTAAATTTGGCATGCTGATAAATTGTCATTTTTAACCAGGCTGCCAAAAATACCTTTATATTCTTCAGCAGCATCTTTCAGCCGATCGAAACCCCCAGCTATGTCAAGCTTACCTATACCATGACGTTTTTAAAACAGTGCAACCAACCATCAGAAAAATACAAAATCAATTTCTGCTATTACTAAGTACTGTGTCCCTTGTTCAATTTTCATGGGCCGGGTCACAGGTTTCTCTTCAGAACTTTTGATGCAAACCACTTAAATTTCATCCAGCTCATCAACGTAGGCTTTTTTTAAAGTTTGTCGAGATTGAATATCTTTTACAGTGATGGTTTGAAACACAAATTTATGAAGTTGATCTTTATTCTTTTTTATATCATAAGTAGTAGATGAATCAATATTATATTTTTCCATTATCTTCTTTCAATTCTCAACCTTTTCCAAAGATTTTATAATGTAAAACTTTTGCTGAATAGTAAGTGTAACCAATGGTGGATCTAGATAATTGTTTTGGGAAGGGGCTAATCAGAGTATATGGGGTCGTGAGTACATTATTGGAAAACTCATTTCAGGGCTTCTGAAGTTAAATTTAAGAATTAATTTTAATCCAGTCTTAGATTAATTTCCTTTCAGGTCTCTCCCGACTCTGCAGCAAACACATTTTTACACAATTAAACCCTAATTTAAAATTAAATTCATATTTCATCATGAAAACATGTCATTCTTACTGAACCATTTACACCTATTTTTTGTATTTTAAGCCTATGTTACCAATATGCTTACCACAAGATTCTCAATATTCATACATTTTATAATAGACTATAAATCTTGTCAAAACACATAAAATGTCAACTTTTAGTCTTATATTTATTTTGATAGTATATAGAGTGTATATATTTTAATTTTTCTAGAGTGACAAATCAGTGGTCTTAAAAGATAGTTTGACATTTAAGAAGTAAAAACCTATTTCTCAATTATATTTTTTTTTTATATAAAAGGAAAATACCTGAATAATAAATAAAATAACATAAGCTATGAAAAATATTTAATATGAACTTCATACATTTTCAGTTATTGGCCAAGTCTCATAATAAATTGGAATTTTAAAGGTTTTTTACAATATTCAGAAATATTATAACACAAATTTTTATTATTCAGACTTACAACTATTTTATCTTAATTATTTAAATTTATTTTATTTTAAATGTAAACAGATGACTCTATTTTGAAACAATAATAAAGAAGTACGGAATATGACGTAAGAAAAGTGAATAGTCGGTAGTCAAAGAAGTGTTGTGGATTGGTTTTCGTCTGGCGTCCCTCAGTGGACGGAATTTGAGGCGTGATGGTATCATTATTATAGTACGTAATGCAATAATGTTTTATACAGTAATAGTATTTTAACTGATTGACATTTTGGCACCAGAGATATTAAATAAAATCTCGGACGTAGAAGGCGCACACTTTATCAGACTAATTCAATAGCCGGTATCCTCGGTGGACAGATTTTGCGGTCTCATATTCATATTATTATCATACATTAAACGACTATATTTTTTATTTTTTACAGTCCCATACACGATTAATACTTTGGTACAGGTTAGGCCTAATTCGGACTGCTTTCTGCTGTAAGATCAGTCATCAAAGACATGTGAAAATCCTGATTGGGGCGAACCTCAATGGATGGACTCCAAGGCCTCGTAATATTTATATTACAGAACGGAATAAAATACTTTTTTTTCACTTATAGTCTATTACTTAATCGACATTTTGATACCGGTTTTGTCTAAATCAGACGTGAGATCTCAGTCGGTCGACAAAAACATGCCGTGTAGCGGATTGGTTTATGTCTGGCGTCCCTTGGTGGAGGGTTTTTGAGGCCTCATAGTACTATTATTACAATATGTAATGCAATTATTTTTTATACGCTTGTAGTTTGGTACTGATTGACATTTTGGTATTGGTGGCGCCAGAGATCTACAATACGATGTTGTTGACAATGAATTATGACTATGGTTTGGTCAAGAGCAGTGAAAGGGTACACCTATTAGCAGCCCAACTTTAAATGAAAAAGCCATTGCTTTAAGCTCTAAAATTGAAAACGGAGGGACTTTACTGCGAGTGACAGTTGGCTAGCGTGCTGGAAAAAACATCATGTCGTCCATCTGTTTAGCATATATGGTGAAAAACTTTCTTCTGATCCAGATGCATCTACGGAATGGATTAAAAAATTCAGTAATTTGATAAAAGAATAGGCTTACATCCTGAACAGACGTACAATATGGATCAAACTGGTCTTAATTACAAACGTTTACCACACAAAACGTTCGCCACTGGCAGTGTGAAATAGCTCCAGGATTCAAAATGAATAAGGAGATAATTACAGTTGGTCTATGCTCAAATACCACAGGTACACATAAACTTACCCCTCTTGGAAAATCCCAAAAATCCCTACCAGTGTGTTATAAAAACAAAAAATCAGCTTGGATGGATGAATACATTTTCAAAGATTGGTTTGTTAATGAATTTGTACCTTCAGTAAAAAAACACCTGACAAAATTTAAATTGCCATTAAAAGCCATTTTGGTGTTGGATAATGCACCTACACATCCAGAAGATATTGAAGTTGACAGGGAAAGTGGAATACGATGTATATTTTTTGCCACATGTTACAAGATTCAACCAATGGATCAGGGAGTTATCGAGTGTTTTAAAAGACGTTACAGGAGAAAACTGATCTCAGAAATCTTTAATAGAATGAATGGATCTCGATATCAAAGGTTTATGGATCAGAATATATTAAATGAGCGGGAAGAAGGAGAAACTTGTGATGAAAACAAAGAAGAAAAGGAAGGAGAAAAAATTGCTCAAGCCGAAGGGAGAAACGACTACAGCTGGCTGCAATGTATGCTGAACAGCAAGAAACTTCAACAGCTGTTGACGTCATGCTTATATAAAAGTGAAGAGATTATGCGTTCAAGATGGCAAATAAAGGAAAGAAGCAAAAGAAAATTTTAGACTATTTTGGTCAATAAAACTTAATCAGGATATGATTTTTCACAATGAATTATTATATGGTAATTTGTGATTTTATATTTTTGTGTACAATATTAAAATGCGTTGTACATGTTGTGTAACAGTTTTGTATATTTTTTATTACTTTGCCTTAATCAAGAAGCAATACAATATGACCGATCATAAGGAATACTGGGTGAATTATAAGTTAGTTATTATTACAACTTTTAGGGACAATTTTTATCATACTTAAACAGTTGGTTGTTTTTAACGCTTATTGTGACTCTCTCTGGTACTATTCTTTTAACCGACTTTTTCCTTTATTCGACCATGGCGCGGTTCTGTAGGGATCGGTTAACAGAGCTTCTACTGTATTATTTTAAGCTGACTGTTGTTCTGAGATGATAATAGGTTTAGTCTCCAATGTAACAAAAGTAATGGTCAGCAAACTACATACTATCTTGTTTGTTATATTAATGTAAGCTGACTGTTGTTCTGAGATGATAATAGGTTTAGTCTCCAATGTAACAAAAGTAATGGTCAGCAAACTACATACTATCTTGTTTCTTATATTAATGTAAGCTGACTGTTTATCTGAGACGATAATAGGTTTAGTCTCCTATGTAACAAAAGTAATGGTCAGCAAACTACATACTATCTTGTTTCTTATATTAATGTAAGCTGACTGTTTATCTGAGACGATAATAGGTTTAGTCTCCAATGTAACAAAAGTAATGGTCAGCAAACTACATACTATCTCGTTTCTTACATTAATGTAAGCTGACTGTTGATTTTCAGCTAAAAGTCTGGTGATGTTGTTACTTTGGGGCAATCAAAGCAGCAAAATCTAACTTGAAGTTTTAGCACCACATGTGTAAAACAACACACTAAGGCTCATTAAGTCCAATGTTCAAACTGGGACAGGCAGTTTTTATATATCAAATGCTAACTTAGTTATTACCTGCAGAGCTGAATCAGGCCACGCTGTGAACCAGTCGATTGTACAGCAGTTGACAAGGGCAGGAAATTGGCGTAGGCGGGCACGGAACACTTCACCAATTGGGCTGGAATAAAGATTTTATATAAACTGGTCATATCTGTAAACTTTGTTATCGTTTTTCAAAATGCGTGCAGTGTATTCTTATCTGCCTTTAACATACACATGTAATTATCTAATTATGCATCTTTTGCAGTACAACACATTTATACAAATGTTATATAATACAGAAAATTTACTGGATACTGTACATGAAATTTCCTTGTAAGATATAGACACTAACTGAATTGTGACCTAGACAGTTTTTATATCTTATTTGGTATTTATTGATATTTTATATCTAAAATATGCTTAAATGATCTTGTTTTCTGGAATAAAACTAGGATTTTAGGGATGTTATTTTAATCTATAGCTTTCATTTTGAAAGTAGTTAAAGAGTATTGTTTCTTAAACATTTTTTCCTTTTAAGTACAAACATAATTAACGTAGTGTAGCATATATTAAATTTCTATGCATCAAATGTGTACCTACCAAAAAAGAGACGACATATAATACAGTGGAGTCCCGGTAATCCGAAATAATTGGGACCGAACCCATTTCGGATTACTCAATTTTTTTGGATTAAACGGATTTTCATAAAGCATACCTTTAATTGAACAATCACATAAATAATATACACATCGTGAAGTACAGTACTTTAGTTTTGAATGCAATAAGACCCTACGATAATAAAGATAGAATGAAATCAGTAATAGAAGAATAAATTCATCTTCAACGTGTTTATAGTTCTACAGTACGTGTATCATGATCAAACACCGTATTTTGAAACAAAAAGACACTAACTGGTATTGATCCCGGGCCCAGTGTTACTTGATACCGTCTTATTATTATCTACTAGACTAGATATGGATCCTGTACAGAAATTTGTCAAAGTGTGCTCTCACACAGAACTGCTTCAGCTGACGGAAGTCATGTGCCTATTTCTGGCCTTCTCATGCTTCCCCAGACATCACTGCCCATTTCCCACTGTCAGTCTAGCATCAGCAGTTCAAAAAGTGTTGTTTACGTACCTCAGTTGTGTTGCTTGCTTTTTTAGTTGTGAACTTATTTTATTATTGTTATACATTTTATTATTGTTATAAATTTCATTACTTTTATTATTATTATTTATTTTATTTATTGTGTGGAACAAAAGATCCGTAAGTACTGTACTTTTTTTTTTTTCTGTACACTGTACAACTCTTTAGTAGAATGGCTTCAAAACGTAAACACAATTCGTGCACTTTAAAGGAAAAACTCGAGGTTTTGAAACGTTTAGACAGTGGTGAAAGTGCATCTAAGTTAGCAATTGAGTTTGGAGTTGGGAACTCTACAATCACTGATTGGAAAAAAAATCGATCAAAAATTGAACAGTTTTGTACAGCAACTTCAAGTAAGTGTGCCGAATCTCGACAAACTGCCAAAACCACTCCACTAGACAAGCTTGACCAAGCATTGTTTTTATGGTTTTGTCAAGAGAGGGAAAAGGGTACTCCGATTAATGGGCCCCTTATTAAGGAAAAAGCTCTAAACTTAAATAGGCTAGTGAATGGTGACGGAACTTTCGTTGCTAGTACAGGTTGGCTTGATTGTTTTAAGAAGCATCACGGCATACGCCAGCTAACTGTCACTGGAGAAAGGTTGTCGTCTGATGAGGCTGCTGCATTTGAATATGTAGGTAAATTTGCTGACATGATTGCTGCAGAAAACTACTCACCTCAGCAAATATATAATGCTGACGAAACGGGCCTTAACTTCAAGGCATTGCCAAGCAAAAGTCTGGCTGCACAAGACGAACTAACCGTTCCAGGTTTTAAAATCAGCAAAGAACTGGTAACTGTTTTAGCATGTTGTAATGCTGCTGGAACCCACAAACTCCCTCTCATGGTTATTGGAAAGTCGGCCAAACGAAGGGCATTTAAAAACCTGAATATAAATTCTCTACCTGTGTACTACAGGAATTCTAAAAAAAGCATGGATGAATGCACAGCTTTTTAAAGAGTGGTTTGCAAACCAATTTGTTCCAGAAGTCAAGCGTTTTTGTGATACATCAGGCTTACCAACCCGAGCACTGCTTATCATTGATAATGCATCTTCTCATGCATCAGATGGTGAATTAGTTTGTGGAGATATAAAGGCTGTTTTCTTACCGCCAAATGTAACCCCGCTGATACAGCCAATGGATCAGAACATTTTGCAGCATGTAAAATTGTTGTATAAGAAGAAGCTATTGAGACGACTAATCAGTGATGAAGATGAATTACTATCACTACATGATAAACTCAAAAAGATAAACATGATAGACATTATTTACTGGGTAGCAGAGTCTTGGGAATCTGTGGATGAGCAACTTATAAGGAGCTCCTGAAAAAAACTTTGGCCAAGTCTAACTTACGATGAATTGCCAGATGTAGGGCTGAAGGAACCAATGTGTTAAGAGAGCTAATGCAAAATATTCCTGGCTGTGAAGAAGCTAACAACAATGATGTTGAAGAGTGGATGCGAGCTGATGATTATGGCCATGAGATATATAATGATCAGCAAATCGTTCAACTGGTCACAGAAGAACCTTAAAAAAACTCAGATGAGAGTGAGGGAGAAGAAGACGGCAACAGCGAACAGCAGGTAACCCACACAGACGCCGCAGCTGCGTTTGATCTAGCACTACGCTACGTAGAGCAACACCCCAACGCGACCGCAGTGGATACGATGATTTTGAGACGTTGGCGTAATTTAGCTTCATGGGAGAGATATTCTTCTTTCAAACAAAGAAATGTAACAGAATTTTTCAAACCAATGTAATACTGTATTTGAAATAATATTTTCTTGTTATTTTCAGAAATAAAAATAGTGATTCTTACAGAAACGGCATTTTTATTTTCTCAAAAAATCTTGTCAATTTCGGTTTCGAATTAAGCGGATTTTCGGATTACCGAAGTTCGGATTAGCGGGACTCTACTGTATACCCTCTGAACCCTTAATGTTTATGAGTAAATAATTAATAAATAACAATTTCCTTTTTATAACAATAACTAACAAATGTCCTGGGACCATTAAATAAAATCTCCATGTCCCTTCCACTGGACATTATTCTTGTGACCTGTAATATAACATTATCACCTCCCCAAAATGTATGGACTAGCAACTCTGGAATACTTCTTAAACAACATCTGTAGAACTCACTTCCATCTACATTTGTTCACACACATTTCATTCTTGAAAGAAACAATGTCCAACTTGAAGTTAACAACTTACTCCAAATGATGAAAGGGACAGTAATAGTGATAAGCATAACATCTTTGTTAATAAATCTCATTATGGGTTGCCTCACATCCATCAGAAATTTACAGCATCTGCCTTCAACAACATCTTGCTTTCAAATGTAATCTTTTTCTTGTTACAAACATGAAATTTAAAGATGGGCATATAGTTTGTCAAATACTTATTAAAACTAATAACTTTTAGTTGTTGTCATCCATCTAACAAAACAATATCCATAACGTACAGCCCATATATATATGCCAAACAGATCTGCTCAAAAGGAGTTAAACCTATTAACTTTGGTACAAAAATCATTAATAAAACAGGCTTTACAAAAATATGATAGAAACTATAATCCACCTAGCACAATCAAGCAATCTACAAAATAAAATATCAAAACATATACATAATTATTTTTAGCAATTTTTACTGAATAACATCAAAGCCAACAATCTCTTCAATACATTTTGAAAATTTCTTCAGAATTATCAGGCCTCCTAAAACATTATTAATGTACATTTTAACATTTGTTTCCCCTAGTATTGATAAAAACACACACCAAAAATGGACCAAGACATATATACTGCAACTTCAACAATCTAAGCATAAAAAGGTCACTGTAGACCCAAAAGTAGTGAGAGTTCATAGAAATTTCATATAAAAAAGAATGGCATTGATTGGCCAGTTCAGTGCCGGACTGGCCAGGTCGGCAAGTCGGCAAATGCCGAGGGCCCAGAAAAAAACCATGTGTATATCGAAATAAAATAATACTTTGCAAATTAGCTATATGTAATTATAAGAACTAGTTGTTGGTATGAAATTATCTGCTAGAACACGAATAGTACACTATCACTTTATTATGCGTAGCAGATTGTATTGTTGTCATATAAAAATATGTTGGTACCGTACCATCGGACTATTTTACTATCCGTCCATCGAGCTACAGGCGCCCGCCGCGCCACGCCATTCATATCAGCTGTGAGCAGCTCAGTCGCGACATGTCCTGTGGCTGGCGTCTGTTCGTCTGCATTCTGCAACTGTGTGGTTAGTCTATTCATACACTCACTGTGAAGTGCACGTTCGCAACTCTGTATTTTTTCTTTTTTAATAATTTTGATATTGCAGCGTAGTGCGTAGTTTAGTGATGCAGTTATAGTGTATTATTTATTAAAATATTTAAAAAATGAATAGACCGCCTAGGCCAAGTGGGGCTTTCCAGCGAAAACTTAAGAAGGAACGAGAGGTCAATTTAAAGAAATCAAATAAAGTTTTAGATTCGTACTTTTCTATCGCTGGTTCAAGTTCACAGCCTCAACAACTTGCAGATAAGCACAATGCATCAGGTACGATAATTTTAATTGTTATCAGGGCCGTCCAGAAAAATGTTGGGCCCCTGTAAATATTTAGAACCTTCACGCACCTTTTTTCAAGTAGTTTTGACCCTAAATGACGCTCTAAAGCAACTTCAAAAAGTAAGCCTAATTGTTGTCGGAAAGTTGAAAAAAATAAAAAAGGGGATTTTCATATGCTATATATAAATTTAGGTTTACCTTTTTTTAATACTAGGTCTATTAATCTTGTAATTTGTGATTTTTTTAAATTGTAAGTTTCCATTCCATAGTGAAAATACAACTACTACTTTTAGTGTAGTAAGGTAACTACTAAAAGTCATTCGTGACTTTAAAGCGAGTAATTTTTATTATCAATTTAAATCTTACAATTAACTAACTACTAGACTCATTAGTCATAATAATATTATCTTGTAGTTTATTAAGGGATTAATGGCCAGTGACACTGACACCCGGGCACAGTCTTTTTACAGCCCCCCCCCCTCCAAATAAAAACAGCTTTCGAATTTGGAAACACTTGTGTAAAATATCAGATTTCGAGTCACCGTCGTGTTTGTTGGGGGTGAGGGTGTAAAACATATTAAGCACGCCTGATACTTGTGTAATTCTTTAATTTTTAACTGGTGTTGTCTTTGATGTATCCGTTAATAAGTTTTCTTAACAAATCTTATTTAAGTTAAATAATTTTTCCCCGGGTTGGCTATTTTGTCAACTTTTAAACGTTGCTTTAAACAATGCAACAACGGACATCAACAACTTTTTGAACACTGTCTTTTTGGTGGTTTGTTAGTTTTTCTAATTTTTTAAATTCCTTAAAACATTTTATTTTAACGTTTCTAATAGTTTCTATTATTAAAAATGTTGCTCTCAGGTGAAAACCAAGAAGAAAAAACACAGCTTCTGTCACACTCAGACTCCGAACAACCCAGTAAGGATACAAGTTCAATTAATTTGGATTCCGAAGATATACCAGCTAGTACCGATGCAACTTTTATTGCTGAAGAGAACAATAGTTCATCAGAATCAGATGGAGAAAGCGGTGGTGATGAAGATAAATCTGTTGGAAACCTAGCCCATTTTATAAGCCCGAATGTAAATGATCCTACTACGCTTAAAAGAGCATTCTTGAAACAGCATCCTATCCAAGCGCATCATGTACAAGGGAAAAAACTTCCGTTCGATCCCAGTAATCTTTACTACAGGACTTTACCTAGTGGGGAGAAAGTCCAAAGAAAATGGCTTTCATACTCTTTTGAAATAAATAAAGTGTTTTGTTCAACATGCATGGCCTGTGGTGGAAAATACAACAGGGAATCCTCATTCATTTCTGGACATGAAGTGACATACAAACATATATACAAGGCTGTGGAAATTCACGAAAACTCGCGATACCATCAAAGTTCTGTCACAGCAGCTCTTCAGCTGTGCAAAGAACAAGATATTGAATCTTATCTGAACATAAATCAAGCAAAATATCGAGAAAAGCAAATTGAAATGAGGAGGCAAGTTCTTCAACGCCTTATAGACATAACTCTTTTTATTGGAAGACAAGGGTTGGCGGCTTACAGGGGGAATGAAGAGGCAAGTCATTCTCTTGGCCAAACAGGAAATCATGGAAACTTTTTAGAGCTGGTGTTACTTATTTCAGAATACGATGTGATATTAAAGACCCATGTTGAACAGTGCATAGAAGAAAGTAAGAAGAAAAGAATCAAGAAACTACAAAAGAGTGAACAATCGAGGAGTGGGAAGGCGCATTCTGGGAGAGGATCATTGGTAACTTTCTTATCAAAAACGTTTATTAACAAATTAATAAAAACAATCGGCACGATTGGAAGGCAAATGATTTTAAAAGATTTATCGGATAGCATAATCTGCAGTTTAATGATTGATTCTACACAAGATATAGCAGTCATGGACCAGCTAGCGATTTGCGTTAGATATGTTGTTCAAGGAAAGGTTTATGAACGTCTCCTTGACTTATGTGACATAAAAGATTCTAGTGGACAGGAACTATTCCAGAAAATTAAAACAGATTTGACTAAATATGGAATTCCCATCACAAATGTAGTTGCATGTTCCTTCGATGGGGCTGCGAACATGAAAGGGTGCTATAATGGATTACAAGCCCATTTGAAGAAAGAAAACCCCAATATAATATACACTCACTGCATGGCACATGTATTGAATTTGGTTGTGGCGGACTCTACAGTAAATTGTCTTCAGACAGAAAATCTGTTTGGTTTGGTGGAAGAAACAGCTTGTTTCCTTAGTCAGTCTTACAAAAGAATAACAGTTTGGACGGAGAACACAAGAGCACGTTTTAAAGGCCAAGAAAAGCTATATAGGCTAAAAAAAATCGGCGCAACTAGATGGTGGAGCAAGCACAAAACACTAAATTCCATAGTTGACTTTGAATCTCTCTTGGACATAAAAGATTTTGACTTCAATGAATCTTGGAAGTTGATAAATCTGTTTCATGTACTAATAGACATTTCTAAAGGAAACTTTGACTGTAAAACGATGTTTACAGCTCGAACACTCATTAGCCAGTGGACCAAATTTGAAAATATATTCACTTCTTCGGTCATCTTAGATTTATTCAAAGCAACTTCCCCAGTGTCTGTCTATTTACAGAGCAAAAATATGGATTATTCTGTAGCATGGAGTTTAGTAGAAAGTTTGTTACAACAAATCCGAAAAATGAGAGACGAGGCTAATTTTGATAGACTACTATCAATGTGTAAAAAGTACACTACTTGTATCATTGAACACTTTGAAGACACCAGTGAGTTACAAATGGAAGTGGATTTCCCAGAAAAAAGAATTGGGAAGAAAAAGAAAATGCCAGGAGAACTTACTCAGGATGAATCAAATTTCATTTCTCCAACACAGAAGTTTAAAGCTCTATACTTTAATATTTTGGATTGTGCTGTGAACAGTATTGAGGAACGCTTTGTAGTGAATGAGGATTTATTACGAGACTGTGCTGTTTTGGATCCCAAAAACTTTAAAAAGATGCTGAATAACTTCAGTCTTGATATGTCTACAACTTCATTAACAAAGTTAGCAGATGTAACCAAAAGTAGTAGATCCAAACTTGTCACGGAACTCAAACAGTTTGCTACCAACTATGACGTATTTAAGTTATCTTTGGTAAAAGATCGTGATGCAAATTTGTCTTGTGAAGAACAATGGTTGGCTGGTAATGATGGTTCTCTATGTCAAATTAAAACAAACGTTAAGTAGTGTTCACAATGTTTATCATGTGCATTCACAGTATTATATGATCTGTCATCTCAATCAGGTCTTTTCAATAATTTATATTCAGCATATAAATACTTACTATCTATCCCATGTACTCAAGTTTCTTGTGAAAGAGTGTTTTCAAAACTAAAAATCATAAAAACAAAGCTGAGA
The DNA here is from genome assembly GCA_035578905.1 of Stictocephala bisonia. Lineage (NCBI taxonomy): Eukaryota > Metazoa > Arthropoda > Insecta > Hemiptera > Membracidae > Stictocephala > Stictocephala bisonia. Next base: position 94,014 of record JAQJVL010000967.1, on the reverse strand, counting down.
AATTCTTTAGGCTAAGAGCTTTTGAGTAATTTAATCCTAATGAATTGTGAAAGGGATTTGTTTAAAATCATTAATAAGAATCAGGTTATAGACGAAATCGCTTGCTCAAGTGAAGAACTAAAAACAAAATTAATGTTTTAATCGTTCTCTTTGAAGTTGGAACCAAGTGGAGATTTTAATTAAGTTGTTAATATAATAAATAAAGTTATTTAAAAATATATATGCGTTGTACACATTTAAAACCTAATTTTCTGAAATTATAAGTTATTTACAAAATGATTTCTTTGTAGGCCTAATGTATTTAAACTAGTGTGAACCACATACATGATTAGCATGGTGTATGTAGGTAGGGGAAATGGGGGCCCACTAAAACATTTTGCCGAGGGCCCAGAAAGCTGCCAGTCCGGCACTGGGCCAGTTTGTAGGAAATTTGTTACTCAGGTGCATAAAATTAACATAAAGGAGTGAGGGTTGTTCAAAGAAAGATATTGCAAAACGCTTCTTTTCATGAAAAAAGGGTTAAGTACGGTAAGCAGAGGAAACTGAAAGGAGATGTTTGGGAACTGGCTATGAACCATTTGCACAATCTATTTCACATCAAGGAAGTCAATATACGACTCATACAAACAGATTGTACTTAGATAATCCAACTTTAAGTCTTAAAATTATTTTCCTATATTTCAAGACTATTATAATGAGATGAACTACAGATGGCATATAAAACTTATTTTAACTTTTATAGAGATACCAATGACAGTATCTTTGGCTAACAAAATAGTACCATTTCTGTTTTGCCTGGTCTATAAGCTGTTAATATTTATATTCATAAATCTTTATTCTTCAAAACTTATTTTCTTTCTATAAGGGTCTTTCAAAAAACTTGAGTCTGGTTAGTAACGTTTTTTTTCTTGTATTATAGGAATTACTAGTAATATTACAGTTTGATGATTCATTTTTTTTACAAGGACACACTCAAAAACATATTGACTGTAAACAATAATTTTTTTTAATTTTTTAAATGATCTATGGCAGAATCCTCATTTTTTAACTTAAGCATTATCGTTAGTTTTAGTTGTTGAGCCAGTCAGGGAAATACCGTTTGAAATGTGTGAGTGGACATGGGCAAAATATATATTTTTCAACGTATTTAGGTCGCAGTAGAAGCTCATTCTTGACAGTGGATAAACTCCTAAAAGATCTTAACCAAGAGTTTATGCACATATTTATTCCAATTTTAATGCAGATCTATTGTTAATCCTAAAAAATTGATGGTAATTTTATTTTCAATTTGATGTGAATCATAAATTATAATTGCTTCCTTAAAAATTTTACTTTGAGGTGTTTTAAAATGAACAAATTTAGTTTTTTTTTAAAGTTATTTAGGGCTTTCAAATGATTTCCGACATTATTTCACTCAATAAATGCACATATATCTGCTTCTAATAGAGATCGTGCTGATACCACTAAATTTGCATCATTTTAGTGCAACACCCTCCAAGTAACACAGAAAGAACAAAGGACCTAAAATGGATCCTTGAGGTACACCAATTCTAAGAGTATTATAATGGAACGATATTCTAATTATTCTATTATTTTTTAATAAATGTGTAATTTCTACATATTGATACTTATCAGAAAGGTAAGACTGGAACCAATTAAGAGCACTTTTGGCCAAGAACCTCAGTTACCGTGTTTTAATCACCGTTAGGAGAATCCGCTGATATTTTGTGTTTCACCAACGGTGGTTATAGTTAACCGGTCGTCGGGATAACCGCCAGTCGGATTAACCGACCATCTTCCAAGAACTAGACGAAAATAACCGGTTGATTTTTGTGTATGTAAGAAGTAAAATTCAGTTAGCTGCCTTCTGTATTTCGTACGGGTAGTGTTCACTGTGATCTGTGCTGTGTTTATATCAGTGTTGTACACTTTTTTATTTTATATTTGCGTGTCCAGTATATAGTTATTTGTTTATTTTATTCATTTTAACATCTCCTGAACCATTAGGTAGAATAAACTAGGTTAATGTACCTTATATCTACATCAAAGAGTTCTATTGGTATTGAATTAGGCCTACACAAACAACAAGTTTCGAGTTTTATGGGATTTAATATCAGGTAATTAAAACATTAACAGAAACACACAAAACACACACATACACAGAAAATAAATTACATGTAGGCCTATAAGGTAGAAGATAAGTTATATTAATCTAGTTTATTATTGTCTTAGTATAACAATCTGTAGTGTATATACTACTGTATTATGAAATGATTGGTGGTAAGCGGAAGAGACCTGTTGTGACGATTGAACAAAAACTAAAAGTGTTAGAACGGCTTGATATAGGGGAATCTTTTAAAAAGATTAGTGACGAATTAGGGGTTACAACAATCAAGGACTGGAAGCGCAATAAAAAATCTATTCAGGACTACTGCACTCAAATAGAATCCAACAAAAATCTAAGCACTTGTACTTTGAAAATAACCAATCAACGAGGTTGATGACGATGTATTATGACTATGGTTTGCTCAAGAGCAGCGAAAGGGTACACCTATTAGCAGCCCAATTTTAAATGAAAAAGCTATTGCTTTATGCTCTAAAATTAAAAACAGAGGGACTTTACTGCGAGTGACGGTTGGCTAGCGCGCTGGAAAAAACATCAGGGCGTTCACTTTTTAGCATATGTGGTGAAAAACTTTCTTCTGATCCAGATGCATCTACGGAATAGATTAAAAAATTCAGTAATTTGATAAAAGAAGAGGCTTACATCCTGAACAAATATACAATATGGATCAAACTGGTCTTAATTACAAACGTTTACGAGACAAAACGTTCGCCACTGGCAGTGTGAAATAGCTCCAGGATACAAAATAAATAAGGAGATAATTACAGTTGGTCTATGCTCAAATACCACAGGTACACATAAACTTACCCCTCTTGGAAAGTCCCAAAAACCCATAATCAGAGATTAAAAATAAAAGGGGAAAAACAGATTAATATAAGGAATTGTTGGATTTTTATAATTTAGTTAGCCCTTCTGTAAAATGCAGAACTGTATCTCAGTACAAGGACATTGTTACATCCCTTTCTTACACCTTTACAACCAACTGAAGTAGGCTTAACACATTTACTGCGGACCAACGTCCGGATGGTGGTAGTCGTTCTTGCTGTGGTGCGCGCCACCGTCCGGGCGGGAGAGGTCCATAACAACAACATTAGGTTAGTGTACTGCCGCACTGCGTGAGAGGCAGGTGATTTGTTATCCACACACATTTTTTTTTTTTTTTTAAGAGTGTTTTAAAGAGCTTTTAGAAAAATGTTCATCAATTCCAGTTTCAAGCTTTACTTACAAGCTTGTGAAAGGAGCTTTTCGAAAAGAATTTTAAAAACAAAACTTTTATCTAAGATGAAGTAAGATCGTCTTCAGAGTTTCATGCTTCCTTTTGTGGAGCAACAACTTGCTATAGACATATCATTGAAGTATTTAAAAGAATTGTTCCTTTCTCACGTTGAATAACTTTATGGAGCTCATACTATAAAACGTTTTTAAAACATGGCATTGTCAAAATAGTAAAATGATGAAATTTTACTGATTGTTTTTACTTATATTCCTTGTATTACAGACCATGTGAATTTTTTTTCTAAATAGAATTATTTGTATTTTTAGGTCTTTACCAATCCATGGAATACCCTCTAAACCCCCCCCCCCCCCCCCCGGATATTGTAATATCCAATTCACTGGCATTCCTAATGTTGGAGGTCTGTGCACGCCTATGGTAACATCATTTTTTGTAAACCAAATTCAACATAAAAAATTCAAAACATGCTGACCATTTAATGAATCTCAACATACATATTCTAACATAATAAAGAAAAGAATCTTGAAATATATATATATATATATATATATATATATATATAGATATATATATATATATAAGCCATTTACCACTCATCACGATTTCTCCAAAACTATACGTCCAATTGATTTGAAATTTTGTACATAGATTTATCTTGCCCCCTAGAAGCTCACTAAGAAAGAATTTTCCTCTACAACCTCAGGACTCTGTTCTACTTGCCTCAAAAATTCCCATGGTATTTTATGGAGCTATATTAATTGATTTATTTGATTAACATTTGTTAAATGAAAAAAATTTAATAAAATTGTGGTAAATTAAAAATTATTGAGTACAGTAGTAAATTATATATAACATGAGCTGTTCTAAATTGGATATTACATTAAATAATCAAACTCAATATTATTACTGGCGAAGCGTACAGGTAGTGTTATATAAATGCAAAAAAGTAATGTCAACTCTAGAACGTTTAGAAATTTATAAAAAAGCTAAAAATAATCCAAATTTTCTGTTGAATCATGAAGACAAATTGAAAAAATTTACTAATTTTGATGGATTCTTGAAATTAACACAGAGACATCAAATTATATATTTTGTAAACTTAAAAACAACAACTATTATTAATATAGTATAATACTTGCTTATAATCTTGTAATGTGCTCGAAGATGACAGAAATGTACATCACACCATACAATTATTTAAAAGGGTAAAAAGTAAGATTGTATTGGTTTTAATCTAATTTTACTCTTTTTGAGGGCTACAATACTATTATGAAAATATTTTAGTTAGTTTGTATACAAACCTCATTGTAATTACACAATGCAAGTTGCTCCGGACTGCTTTTAAATACATAGACAATAGATTAGACTTAGTGGGTGCAATGCCTAGTTCAGTCACAGCCCCCCTCATACTCTGATAGATCTTGTCCAAGTCTTCGGGAGGGTAGATGTTTGGAACGTCACCAGAATTCAGAATATTATTTAGGTCCTCCAAAAAAGATTCCATTTTAATCTACAAAATTAAGACACACTAAGTAGGTTTCTAGTTGTTTAAAAGTGTTTGAATGTATGTTAAAAGTATTCAATGAATTACATAAACTCTTCTGTTACTTCCCACAGGCACCTATCATAAACACCCTATTTACGTCACTGCGATTCTTTCCAACCTTGGTCGTCTTATGATGTTGTTAGGTCAAGTTGATATGTTGGCTAATGTTGAAAAGTTTTGCCTGGATGTAGATTGAGTGAGCTTAAAGGTTGTGAAAGCGGACTTGTTGGGTGAATCACGTCTCTATATGTTAAATAGAGATGTTTATTTTAATATCTCTATGCACTCCAATATTATGAATTGTAAAGAAATAATATTTGATTTCCTAGATCATCATATTACAATTCAATTCACTCATTAATAATGTTATTGCTATATGACCGCCTTAAAAAATATATACTTTTTTTCTGATTAAACAATACAAAATATTGTTAACTGAAGAGAAGTATATGGCAAACAAGATGAAAGGATTAGACATGACCGTCTTCCTAAAAACCTTTCAAGGAAATTTTGGCTTTTTTAGGATATTGTACATCCTTAGTATAAAAATAGTCCAACTACTTAAACATTAGTGAAATGTGGATAAATGACGGTACCACACCAGACTTCTTTAGAGCCATAATGACTGAAAGGTTTTATCAACTTGTCAAAAGGTGTATAGTTTGACATTAAAAAAAAGCATTTATGACATATAAGTCATAATCAGTTAAGAAAGTAAAAACGGAAGAGCGGTGCTAATGAAGAAAAAAGTAATCCAGGAACCAAAAGAATAAAATCTTAATCAATAAAACTAAAAGTCAAAAACCATCAAAACTTAATGATGCTAAAATTCTATTAAAAGCAAACTATGGAAATGAGTGAAGTGAAATCGAAGGTTTAAAGTGGTACAAAAAAAAAAATATTAGATGAAAATAGGATGAACCCTGAAGTACCTAGTTTATGACGATGATGGTTGTGAATGTGCGGATGGATAGAATGTTGAGGATGTCACAAATGTTTAGACTGTTTGAACACATTGAGACTGTGTGCTGAACATTATTACACTATTATCATTAATGTGAATGTTCATTATCCTTTTAATTTTATGACCAATGAAATGCTTACAATGTATTTACAATGTCAACTAGTATTTCTGCAAATGAAAAAGTAAACATTTTCTACTGTAGTAAATTAATGAATTAATTTAATTAAAACTGGATAGTAATATTATTAGAATAGGCCTTCTAAAATTAGCTCATAATAAACTTGATACATCACAGTTTGTTATATAAACAGCCAACTATAACTGTGATTGTTACAAAGACAGCCAACTCCATACCTTAGTTACAAACATAGCCAAGTCCATATTTTAAACTTGAATAGATAAAAAAGTAATAACAAATGAGGAAAAGTTAACATTGAAATGGTATCAAAATTGTATATTGAACCAGAGGAAAAATAATTATGTTTCCTGTAAGATTACTTAATCCCTAAACAGTTTTTGGCACTCCTTAAAAATGTTCAAAAATGGACTGTGTCGTGTTTGTAACTGGGCTACTCAATGTAGGAAGTTCCTAACTTCCTACATGGAAATATTAGTACTGTAATAAACAAAAAGACAAATGAAGTCAAATCAACTATTTGTTATATACTAATAATATTTATTATTAGATCAAAATTACAGCAGACAATATGTGAAAATTCAGAAGTGATAAAAGAAAAACATAATTAAATTAAATTAATTGATATTGAAATATAACTTTTATTATTGGGGATTATTAATATGGCACTATGCCTTAGATTCTAGTAAAAAAAGGATAGGAAATCAGCACACCAGATAAAATGGTAAACTGGAGACAGACACATACACAACACAAAGAACAGATAGTAAAATAATTCAATTCCCTTCTTAAACAATACCTTCTCAATACCACTGTACGTGAAGGGTGGTTGGGTTGGTTAATACCACTGTACGTGTATGGGTGGTTGGGTTGGTTAATACCACAGTACTTGTATGGGTGGGCGAGTGGATCAATACCTCTGTACGTGTATGGGTGGTTGGGTTGGTTAATACCACATGACTTGTATAGGTGGGCGAGTGGATCAATACCTCTGTACGTGTATGGGTGGTTGGGTTGGTTAATACTACTGTATGTGTATGGGTGGGCGGGTGGGTCAATACCACTGTACATGTATAGGTGGTTGGGTTGGTCAATACCACTGTACGTGTATGGGTGGGTGGGTCAATACCTCTGTATGGGTATGGGTGGTTGGGTTGGTTAATACCACTGTACTTGTATGGGTAGGCGAGTGGGTCAATACTACTGTACGTGTATGGGTGGGCGAGTGGATCAATAACTCTGTACGTGTATGGGTGGTTGGGTTGGTTAATACCACAGTACTTGTATGGGTGGGCGGGTGGGTCAATAACTCTGTACAGGTATGGGTGGTTGGGGGCTTAAGTGACAAGGCCAGTAGAACTTAGTTTTTATTAAATTTTATGGGGTATATACAGCCAGAATAAAAAATTAGAAGATTAAAATAGGCAGCTGAGATTGGAGATGGACAGTATGAGAACGCGGGAAAAGGTCGTAATGGACAAGTTGATTGACTTAGAGGGGAGATCTAGGTGGAATAATCTCATTTTCAGAGTCTTAAATTTGACTAGTGATACTCGTGATTTAAAACAAGTATTTAAGAAGTTCTGATGAGGTGTTTAGCAATACAGATATTTTTGTTAACTGAGCTTACTTACTAGATCGAAGTAGTAAGGCTATTATTGCCCATGTCCCCAAGTATAGAGATGTGGATTACATCATGATCTGAGTGCGGAATCTAAAGGGCCCAGGGATCTCGGTGCATCGGGACTTTCCTAAGGAGATACGTGAGAAGCGTGTGCTTGTCGGTGCTGCAAGCGGAGGTCGAGTGAGTTGCTGGACGTAGAAAATTGCTGCTAGTTTTCAACCACCTTGATGTGGAAGGACCCAGGTTTACGTGGGAAAAAGGCAGCTTAAGATGAGGAGGTGGAGATGGCTTGGAAAACCTACAGTCATTATTTGGTCATGATTTCCGAGATTTTCTGGCAGCCCTTGGAAAACGTCAACTGAAAAGGACACAGCGAGCTACCTCCGACACTACTCCCATGACTGAGGCTGTACCGGGGACAGCTGTAGCATCATCCCAGTCAGGCTAAGGGGACTCTGCCAACCCAACGTCGGATAGACAAGACACAGCGACTAACCAGGACAACGAGTTTGAAAGTAAGGACCTTAAAGTGCTGTCTTATAATGTAATTGGATTAAAAACTGTTCTAAAGGACGATTCTTTGCTAGCATTAATTAATAAAATGGTCGGTAGCGTAGTTGGTTCATCCCAGCTTCATGTGCTAAAGGTTCTCAGTTCGATCCCAATCAGTCTTAATACATTTTGAGAAGGATCAGCTGATAACCACCGGCTGTTCATTTGTCATTGGGCTATTAATTAATGACACTTTCTAAGGAATAGTCGGCCTTAGTTTGTAACAATGACTACATTCCCTCATCTACACTCATCACACTCATTCGAAATCCATATTCGCCCATATCTTGACGATCGGCGTCTTATGAATAAATAAAAAAAAAGTTTGATTTAGTTTTTTTGTTTGAAACTTTTGTAGCTGAGTGGGATAATAGTTATATTTGTAACAAGTTGCTTAATTTTAAAATACATTATGTACATGCTGTAAGAGTACGTATTTTGGGAGAAACATAGGTGGAGCTGTGCATCTAATTAACACAAATTCACAGTTTTACAAAATTATTTCATTTACAAATTCACATGATTATTTAACAGTGACAGTAAATATTAGAACACCAGAGTTAAACCAAGTAAACTTGTTGCCCCTGTATTTAAACTTTAATAACTGGCAAAGGGAGTTCAATAATTTAGAAGAGTTTGTTTATAGCACTGAATTAACAAACCTGATAATTTTAGGGGATTTAAATGGGCAAATTGTTTGACAACAATGTATGGTGGATGATGTAATTAGTGGCATAAATAAGCGGTTAGATGACGTAAGGAGTTCTAAAGACACGGTAGTGAATACAAAGGGCAGGAAAATCTTAGAATTGATTCATAATTTGGGACTGATTATCTTAAATGAAAGAGTGAAAGGGGATAAAGAAGAAGAATTTACATTTATTGGGCATTCGGGATATTCAGTAATTGATTTAGCAGCAGTTTCGCTGAGTTGTTTGCATTATATAAGTAATTTTTGAAGTGCTGTGTCACCCTGGTTCGGATCACCTTCCTATAACTTTATCTTTCGAGTGTAAGGTTGGCAGCCCTGCCATTGCAGAGGAGGGTAGACAGGAAGGTTAATTGTTGCCTCTGTTACCAAGATTGAAGTGGACTGATAGGAACGGAATGACATATAGCTATAAACTAGATACCTACGGCTATAGCAAATGTTTTGCTGTTAAATGATGCCCAGGAAAATGTAAACATTCTAACTAATTGTATTATTTCATCCACGCACAATAATTCTAGTCATAAGAGAGTTTTTGGTAGGCAGCCATGGTTTGACCATGAATGTTTCAATGCTAGGAAAAACTGTTTAGATTGTTGAATTTATTTCATAAAACCAATTCATCTCATGTAAAAACACATCAGTACACCCGAAAAGAGTTTAAATCAATACGTTCCAATAAGAAAATAGAGTATTTGAATAAAATTGTTTTAGACATAAATCAAGCAAGTAACATTGAATTACGTTGACAGGCCATTAACAGATTGAAAAGGAAACTAGAAATCCGGGTGGGTCAAATCAACCACAGGATTGGGTGAAACATTTTAAAACATTGTTGAACCCTCCACTAACTGCACAAAGTATTCATTATGCAGAACCTTTAACCATTAATAGTTTACTAAATGATAGCTTTACTAAAGGTGAACTAAATTTTGCATTAAAAAAGGCAAAATGTAATAAAGCTCCAGGCTAGGATAGAGTGCCTTACAAATTTTTTAAAATGCACCAGAGACATTTTTGGATAAACTTTTGGCTGTTTATAATCATGTATATAGTTCAGATGTTGTTCCCACAAGTTTTAAGAAATCAATTAATTCCCTTTGCATAAGAAGGGTGATTGCAATGTGGTTGAGAATTATAGAGGTATATAATTTATTGATGCTGTAAGTAAACTATTTTTAGTCTGATCAATATTAGGTTAATTAACTCGTTGGGTAACAGTTCCATTCTCACAGAATTACAGGCAGGTTTTAGAAGGGGCTACTCTACGGTGGATAACATTTTTAGTTTATCGTTATGATACAAACACAATGGTCTACTAAGAAGCAAAAACTGTATTGTTTCTTTGTGGATTTCTCCTCCGCATTCAACATAATTGACAAGCTGTCAAGTCTTGGGGTATCTTCAAAAATGTCAAGCGTTTTAAAGTGTTATTATAATGGAACAAAATGTGGAGTATGGTGTAAAGAAGGGGTATAATAGAGCATTTTGACACATCTGTAAGTTTAAGGCAGGTTAGTATTCTACGTCCGCTTATGTTTTCATTGTTTATTAACGATCTGCCGGAAGAAATTGGGGGTTGGTGTAACTTTGGTGGGGTGAGGGTTAATATGTTGATGTATGCTGATCGTTCTGGTAGCACAGACATCTACAGCATTACAACATATGATTGCAAAATTGGAAAAATATTGATGATTGGAATTTAAAAGTCAATTTATTGAAATCAAAAGTAATTGTTTTTAGGAATAGGGGGATAAGCTAAGTAAAAATGATGGATGGTGGTATGAAGGCGAGAGGGTTGAAATTGGAAACAGCTATAATTATTTGGGCATTAACTTTACTTCATCACTTTCATGGGAGCTTCATTTTAAAGAAAAGGCAAAACTTACTACCTTAGCAATGAATAGTTTGTAGAAGGGTTTTATATCATCAAATAAAATTTGTTTTAGCATGAAAATAAGAATGTTTAATGCTGTGATGAGATCTATGTTATGCTATGGAGCTCAAGTATGGGGCTTTATAGACAGTGACTATATATAATCGTTTCAAAAGCATTTTATCGGTTCAATAAACTATTTAAACTACCTCAGAATACTCCTAATTTATGTATTATATTTAGAAACAGAGGTAGAGAAATTATTTTTATTTATCTTAAATTTGAACATGAAACTTTTGCTTAGATTAAGAAAATTAACAAATGATCGATTACCAAAGATGCTAGCCAAGAGTCGCAAATGTTATCTGTATTGAAAAAGGAGAGGGCCGGTTCGCATGCCGAGTAGGAGGGCAGAGTGCGAACATGATAAGTGCTTTGCCTCGGATAGCTATATAGTCAGTCAACCATGTCGTGGGCTATTAAGGCAAGAGGTGAACTTGTTAATCTAAATTACAAACCCTGATTAAATCATGTTTGTTCTTTGTGTAACTTACAGCAAAATGAATTGACTTATCGTTTTATTGCCGTTTGTCCTGTTCTCTCTCATATTGGTTAACTCCAATTGGTTCACATTGGTTCGGTCAAAAATCGTTAAGTACGCCTGAATATTATGAATTTATAAATGGTCAGGATTGGTAATTTTTGGGTGGGTATTTAAAAAAATGTGTGGAATTATATATGGGAATTGATGAATGAATTTAATTTAGAATAAGGTGGGACATTTGGGATTTAAAACAAATTGATCAATGGGAGGGATTTAATAGGCAATGGTATGAATAGTAATTATAGTGATGCGCAACTTATACGTAGATAGTAAAATGTAAGTAGGTATATTATTGTTTATAAATAGATTATTTAGGAGAAATGTTAATTTGCTAAATCTTTATTACCATTTTGCTCAGTAATTATACAATGTCTTTTGTTTGTTACCTGTCATGTATTAGTGTTAAATATTTGTTTAGTGTGTAATTAATTCATTTTGTAATGAATGAAATTTTTATTGATATAGGTATTTTCCTTTTGATTATTAAAATATAAAAAAAACCTACATTAGATAGAGAAAAAGGGGGAACGTATTACCATTAGTAGTTTTTTAGTTACTTATATGAATTGTAAATATTTTTAGTTCATTTCTATTAAGAGCATTTGCCAACTGTGATGAACAGATGTTCGTAAAAGCATTGTTCAAATTGTGTAAGACATATTTATGTTTATTTTAACTATGTAAATAATGTACATTCCCTCTCCTCTCTCCTTCCCTCCCTCCCACTCTTCCTCTCTCCCTCGCTCTCTCTCTCTCTCTACAGCTAGTATGACAACGAAAATTATATCTTGACATACCATAACAAACATAAAAAGTAAGGCATTAAAAACCCTATTAATTAAATTAATTACAAGATTACTCCGTTCAGAAAAATGACAACATAAAGTACGTGAGAAAAAAAGATGAATGATAATGGAGTTATCTATTTATTTGTAAACAATGCGTTTTCACCTGAAATAATTGCAGGTGATTGGGAAGACGTGGTCACCCAATGAGAGAAAAAACATACCTGAGTATCGGAAAAAATGAAGACAGATTCTTTGTTATAAAGACCAGCTCGAAGCATGAGACCTTTGATATCCTCTTTCCACTCATTGGTGCCATAGGTTTTGCTGAGCTCAATTTGGAAACATGCTGATTCCGCTATGAATGTGGCCAAACGTGTCAAGCTCTGACGACCTGTAAGTCAGTGCAATTAATGTTTCTACTTAATCCTGAAGAAAGAAACTGCAGCGTCTACCTGTATAAACCTTTTTTCATATGCAACAAACAATTTTACTCTGCAATTTCAGCATATTATAAACTGTAACTTCATACTGTATATTATTTTGTAGAGATAACAACTCATATTATATATTATATTTACACACGGCTGTATTTTTACTGTGTCTTATCTTTAAATTACAATTATTTCCTAAGGTAAAAATTACTTAGGTACCTGAAAATATGGTGGTACATAGTTTCAGATTCAGAAATGTTTTATTTGCTACTAATATTGTTACTATTGTAGCTATCAATTTTTCTGTTTTGTTTATAGCTATTTAAAAGAAACTACTTTGACTATAATAACAATGACCATATCAATTTTTTAGCATGGAAAACACATTTTGTTAGTATTTATCTAAGATAAATGATTAATTTTATTGTTTTATTAACCTTAAAAATTCTAATACGCTCTAATGAAAAGCCGCCAGAATAACAGTAATACAATAAATATTTGAAAGCACATAACAATACCATATAACTACCCTTATGTTTGGCCCCATATTACACAGAACTGTAGAGAAATGCACCCTTTACTTTCTCTTAACCCCTAGTCCATACACTGACTTGGCGTTTTGATTAGCACTAACATCAGAAAAATTAAAACTGTATTAGTTTTAAACTTAAGTTCTTTTCCTATAAGTATATACAGGGTGTATCTGAAATGCACAATTATACTTCATGGACTGATTCTATATGCCAAAGTAAAGAAAAAAGCTTCTTGTAAAATTACATCCTTAAATGCTTCTTTTCCCTCATATCCGTCTTTTAGTTTTTATTTTAATGATTGGTTGGTAGCTTAGTTGGTTAAATCCTAGCTTCATAAGCTAAAGGTTCTCAGTTCGATCCCAATCAGAGTCATAACACATTTTGAGAAGGATCAGCTGATAACCACAGGCTGTTCATTTGTCATTGGGCTATTAATTAATGACACTTACTAAGGAATAGTCGACCTTAGTTTGTAACAATTACTACATTTGCTCATCTACACTCATCACACTCATTCAAAATCCATATTCACACATATCTTGACAAAATCCATATTCACCCATATCTTGACAAAATCCATATTCACCCATATCTTGACAATCGGTGTCTTCAGAATAAATAAAAAAAAAATAAATGATTATAACTTAACAGATTCAGTTGATATTTTGTATATTACTTATCTATACAAACACAAATGCCAAACAAATATTCAACTTGTTACTGCATTCCGTTTTAAAATAGCAGACATATTAACTTGTTTAATTGAAATAACTCAAAAACTGTATTTTATTCTAAAATTCATCATGAATAATTTCTGTGACCAATAAATTTTGTATACAATGGGTTAACGTTACAAATATTTATTTGTTTTAACTTTTCAAACATTTAGTTTTCTCAAAACTTAAATTTTAAAAAGGCGACGTTTAAAACCTTGCATGTGTACTAGTTTATTACTTTAAGACATGAATTTCAATACAACTTTGAACGTGAAGAATAATCTTCTGATTTTTATCCATCAATGGTAATTGTAAGCTGTTAAAACAAAAGCAAGTTAGCTGAAATAACGTTGATGAAGAACCTGATGTAAGCAAATGGCTAGGGCAATACACATCTCACACACTTCATGGAGAATATTAACCCTAGAATGACCAATTCAATTTCTTTATTAACACAATAGAACATATTACAGTTTTCTGTGCATGTAAATTAATTCATATATCATACAAACATAAATAATATACATATTCATAACAAATAAATTAAAAAAATTACAACCATGAAAAATATAACAATAATAATATTAAACTGGTTTATATCATGATAATATAGTGACCCATCTGGCCTCAAAATGGGGCCCCCTCGAGAGTTTCTTGAAGACTGTAATAAGCTCTCCCGATCAAGTGGTATTTTAAAAGAATTTTAAATCATTTCAAGCTAATTTGTGTTTTTATATGTTCAGGAAGAGAATTAAATATTTTTGGTCCAAGGCAGAATACAGAATTTTTAAACAATGACAATCTAAATTTATTGATAGCCATTGATTTAAGGTTTGTGTCTTGTACTCTAAAAGTGTTCTAAGACAGGAAAGTCACTCTTATTTTTAAAAATAAAAACTGCTGTATGATACATTAAAAGGCATGGTAAGGTGAGAGTGCCACTTGATCGGAAGACCTCCCTACAGCTCTGTGATTGTTGAATCCCCAGACGACCCTTAGAGCCCTCTTCTGGAGACGGAAAATTCTTTCAAAAAATGGGCACTACAGAAACCCCAGAAGATTATTCCATAGCTCATCCTGGACTCAAACAAACCACCGTAACCCAGCTTGATAGCTTCCCGGGAGGCAAATGACGAGAGGCACCTCAAGGTGAATATTGTTGAATTAAGCTGTTTTACAAGATAATTTATGTGAGTGTCCCATTTTAGACTAGAATCTATTTGGACACCTAAAAACGTTGTAGATAATGCGCTATTTAAAGTATTATTATTGAAAAGGAAATGATTCGGGACATCGTGTAATCCCAAGCAAGGGTTAAAAATTGTTCACACACCGAAATAAGTTTAAACATATTTTCATCAATTCAAAAACATAATTGAATCGGCTTGTGCAAAAAGCTTCTAAGTCACTTTTTTCCCATTTTGACTTTATACCAGAAACACGTTTCTAAAGGATAGATGCACATTTTCATGCAAAAACATTCTTAGTCTGATGCTCCGTTACCACAGTAATAACTGATTCAAATTTCAGTTCCGTGCAAAAAGATTCTATGTCACTGACTTAGAACGTTTGTGCATGGATTGTGCGAAGGGGAAGATAAGAAGGCTGTGCTGGATTACGTTGGTAACTCTGCGAATACAGCCGTGAATTTCATCTGTTAATTTGCTGGACATGTCAGTCCGTCAGTCTTTTGTCAGAAGTGTGTGAGAGGTTATGTTTGTTTAAATTGTATTCTAAAAGTTGGTTGTATTTACTTACTATATTGTTTAAATGGATGAAGAACCCAGTACTAGTAGAGGCAAAAAGTTTAAGGATGAGTCAAGTTGGAAGAGAAATAAAATCAAACATGCAAGAGTAAAAGGGAATGAATATGTTGACTACAAGAATAGGGTTGTCCCTGCTGTTACTTCTGAACCACATTGTGAGTAAGTAGACAATCGCCTTTAATTCGTTGAGATTCATCACGTTATTTTAACTTGTAGAGACATAGGCCTAATGAAATATATTATTAATGGCAATTGTGTTTGTTTTGGGTAATCTTTGCCGATTTTATTTTTTGGTTTACGTTGTGTTGATTTTACCTAGGTATCGTTGATTAGTTAATATTTTAATAACTAGTTCTGTGATGTCATCCCGCCCCTAAACTCTGTGTTAGCCATAAAACCCTTAACTAACCTAACTCACTGATAATTTGTCGTAAGCCTAAACCTATTTCGTTGTTTCAGATGTAAACAGCAGTGTACTCAACGATTGGCTGAAAATGAAGACGAAATATTTGTTAGATTAAGAAGTTTTGACACGAAAAACGAGCAAGACGTATTCCTACAATCTCTAATAACAAGCCAAAATGTAAAAAAACACAGGCCCAGGAAACAAGGAGCAAATGCAAGGACGCCTCATGAAAAAAGCTTCAATTATTATGTAATGGTAGGAGATCACAGACAGCAGGTATGTGTTAAAGCCTTTCAGTCTTTGTTTGGAATAAAAATAAGCCGCATAAGAAGACTACGAAACCTTTTATTGTTAGGGAAATCCCCCAAGGACCTACGCGGTAAACAAACTTCTGCTAATACAATTCCTGGACAAGTAAGGTTGGCTATAAGAGAGCACATTGATAGTTTCCCTGTAAAAGAAAGTAAATACGCAGGGAAGTTGATAAAATATCTTGACAGCAGGCTGACCTTAAAAACTATGTTTAAAATGTTAAAAAAAAAACACCCTGACATGAAATGTGGCTACTCATATTTTTGTAAATTTTTTAATGAAAATTATGCACTAAAATTTGGAAGGCCACAAATTGACAGCTGTCCAACATGCGAAGAACTTGCGGTAAAGCTTAAATCTCCTCATTTAAGTGAAGCCGCTAAAAGAGTAGCAGACGCAGAAAAAATTGTCCATGAGAGAAAATCTCAATAGTTTTACAGTAGGCTAAGATCAGAATCTGACAACGCAACTGCCAATAGTCAAAAAAATGTATTGGCTATCGCATTCGATTACATGCAAAATTTAAGTTTACCAATGATCCCAGTACAAGATACATTTTACCTTAGACAACTTACAGTCAATGTATTTTGTATCCATGACATAAAACAAAATAAAGCTGTCATTCATGTATATCACGTGGGACAGGCCAGAAAATGTCCAGACGAGGTATGCTCATTTGTATACAATTATTTGTTATCTGTTCCAAGTGACATTGATGAAGTACATGTTTACTCGGATAACTGCTCCGGGCAAAATAAAAATCACTCGTTAAACAGACTCTTTCTGGTTCTCACTGATAGCAAGAGATTTAAGAAAATAGAGCAGTATTATCCAGTACGTGGCCACTCATTTCTCCCTTGCGATAGGGATTTTTCCATAATCAAAAGAAGCCTTAGGAAACATGACAGACTCTACTCAGTACATCAGCTTACAGAAATCATCATCACCAGCAGTCAGTCACAGAAGTTTTCGGTTGTTGAGGTTGATGCAGCTGATATATTTGATTTTAAAAATTGGTGGAAAGATTTTTATAAAAAAACATGCGTGTCTAAGGAAACACGAGGTAATAAAGTCCCTAAGGCACAAAAAGTTTATTTTGGCATCTCTTCCATAATGCATTTCACATACAGCCAAACCACACCGGGGACCATCACAGCAAGACATTTTATTGATGGATTGACAGTGCAAACCTTCAAACTATCGCACCGTCAAGAACCAAAACCGACATTCCCCACTAAAAAGCCTATCCAACAGGGAAAATACCACTAAAAGTACAGAAACTTAATGACATAAGGCAACTTTTACCGTTCATCCCACCAGAATTTGAAGAATTCTACAATGAAATACTGAATTGGGATACTGGGGATATATCCGACGGCGAAAATGAACTTATTGATGACAATTTGTGACTTTCCTAAAGAAATTCTGTGTACAATAAATTCTTGAAATAATTTTTGTTTACGTTTTTTCCATACCATGCAAAAACGTTCTAAGTCCAGCAAAAAAAAAAAAAAAAAAAAAAAAATATACCAAAGCAACAAATTGATTTTTATGATTGGTAACTAGTCAAAGCTTAAGTACTTTAGGAGTAGTATTTTATGTAATATTAAAATTTTAGTCTGATTTCCTAATTTAGACCGTGGATAGTTTTTTTTTTGTTTTCGGAAAGTTTCCTCTACATGACTTAGAACCTTTTTGCGTAAGCCAATTCAATTAAGATTTGCACAATTCACTATTTTCACAAAGAAATAACTTATTTGTAAAAATGTCATAATAATCACATCATGATTGTTGAAGTCTTTTATCTGAACCTTCTGATTGACTAGTGTGCTCTAAAAAATGTTGGTTTTTTATTGAATGTTTACCACAAACATGTTGCAAAAAGGTCAGAATTAACTTGTTTGATTTTTAAATTCAATTCAGGTTTGTCAAATCTACAAAGTATACTTAATACTATTACATTTTTACAATCTGAAATTTTACAAGCTGACTCTACTTTTATCTCAGGTAATACATCATCATGCTTAATGTCATTTGTACCAGCAAACACAACCACATAGCCCCCCTTCCCCACTGACTGTGACGTTTCATCTTTATTCTTTGTTACATTATTAAAAGAGGCACTTGGTTTAACAATGGCAGACACATTATATTCATTTCCTAATTCTTCCTGGAGAAAAGACCTGCAGCGACGTCCATGGCTATCTGCTACAACCAGTACCTGCTTCTTCCTCTTCTTATTTCTGAGCGATTTGCCAAGTTGAACAGAATCTGATGTATTAGTTATTTCAGAGACATCCTGAACACTCAAGTCCGAAAAAAATTTCTTGTAATGGAGCAAATCTGTTACTAAATATTAAGCTGTTCATTGGTTGTACATTTGGGGAAACACAATTTTTTATAGGAATCCACTTCCCGAGGTTGCTGAAGTTCCCCGTGTTCAACTGGTCAGACAAGTTATTTCTCCTACTACACAGAACAGATTTTTCACATTTTTTTGTTTCAAGTTTTTTTGTCAAGTAATTATTGAAATTAGTAGGTTACTTGAAATGAAGAAATTATAGAATAAAGGTTACTTAAAATGAAGGCCAACCAATAGAGAGTGTTTTTTCATTAGGTCAGATTTCGATAAGCTTCAAACTTATTGAAACTTAGAGTGTGACCCTCCAGAAAACCAAACACTACAACCTCAATAGCTCCAAGCATATATATCCCACATAATCGTTTATTTGCATTGGCCCCTTCATTTCAATTATAACAGGTTCGTCCCTCACACTTTTATAATAAGATAAAATCTTTTGTGCAATAATTTTGGAATCGCCTTTATTATAATTCTTCATAGAATCATAGTGAAAAACTTGTTTCCGAGCTTATCATAAATGAGGGTGCTCCAATTAGAGCCACCGGCATGTGTTATTGCTCTACAATCATAGTGAAAAACTTGTTTCCGAGCTTATCATAAATGAGGGTGCTCCAATTAGAGCCACCGGCATGTGTTATTGCTCTACAATCATAGTGAAAAACTTGTTTCCGAGCTTATCATAAATGAGGGTGCTCCAATTAGAGCCACCGGCATGTGTTATTGCTTTACAATCATAGTGAAAAACTTGTTTCCGAGCTTATCATAAATGAGGGTGCTCCAATTAGAGCCACCGGCATGTGTTATTGCTTTACAATCATAGTGAAAAACTTGTTTCCGAGCTTATCATAAATGAGGGTGCTCCAATTAGAGCCACCGGCATGTGTTATTGCTCTACAATCATTTACAGGTAAAATCATAAAGTCATATTTATGAATATCAAGAGGATCCAGAAAGTGTTTAAAATCATTAATGCTTTTGACAGCATAAATTATTAAGGGATTTAAAATAAACATTGTTTCTGAAAAAACAATGATTTTACTGACTTTATGATTTTACCTGTAAATGATTGTAAAGCAATAACACATGCCGGTGACTCTCATTGGAGCACCCTCATTTATGATAAGCTCGGAAACAAGTTTTTTCACTATGTTTCTATGAAGAATTATAATAAAGGCGACTCCAAAATTAGAAAACAATAGTTGTCAGACAATAACTCATTGTTTAATAAATTAAAATATTGGTTTAGAGTATCATCTGTCAACCAGTGATTACCTAACAGCTTATTAGTTGTATACATGTTCTTAAATGCATGTCTGTCTGGGTATTGACTGAGAGAACTTCATTAAGGCTAACCGTTTGAGTGGCCATATGTATGGATTTATACGTTGTCAAGTTGCTCTCAGTTTTATTTTTACATTTTATACACTCTTGCTTGCTGTATGAATGTTTTGTACACTACTAGATGTTTCAGGGCTGTTTTGTTTCATTAAATTTAAAACTTGGTCATTTCTCCTTGTCAGCATTTGATTTGTGCCCTTAGCGTTATAGGGACTTATATTTTTTAAAGGTTGTATAAATTCATTAGCATTACTCTTGCCCATCATTGAATAACTCTTACAACTGTTATCTAATTTAATGCATATAGTTGATCAAGGCTGATTTCAAAAATAAACAACTATACCAACATTTATAGTTTACACATTTAACCTTGTTGCCAGGGCCGGATTTAGGGTCTGTGGGCCCCTAGGCTCAGTTTGTGGTGCGGGCCCTTCCGGGGGGTCTGGGGGGTATGGAATACCCCCCTGCAAAGCGGGAGGTCCGGGGGTCCTCCCCTGGAAAATTTTGTAAAAATTAACTTCAAAATGGTGTTTTAAAGGCCTTTTTTGAGCTTAAATATTTTTCATTTAAAATTAAAAAATACCTATTTTTTACTATAAAATATTGATAAAACCAAGTATTCAGCGCAAATGTTAAGGATTAAAATCAAATACAAATCGAAGAAACTGTTTAAAATATTAACCCTCGATCCGGCAGTCATTTTTGCCCAAAATGTCAGGTCATTTTTGGTGATTTTGCAGTGATGTTTTATAAAATTCATAAAAAATATTATATTACCATAAAAGTACAATTGTGTGGTATCAAACTGTTCACAAGAATGTAGACTATCATATAATACATAATTCATAACCTATAAAAATTTTATTTTTTTTATGTTATGAAATATTTGTAAATTTTTTAGAAATCGCGGAAAATAGGGGGGGACCACCCCCTATGATCAATGTTGTGATGATAAAAAAAGAAATGTGAGATAGCCAAAATGTTGTAAATTTTATCTAGTTTCAGAAAATATATAGTTTATATAGGTTTGTAAGTAAAAATTATTTTTTATAAATTTTTAACTGGAACGTATACAAAAACCTGAAAATTAGTAACCACGGTTACTATAACATTCAAAAATATGATACAAATTTTCTACAAACACTACAGAGTTCTATTATATACTAAAATTAAGCTAAAAACATGCTCTAATACAATATAATACACTTCTAAACACACTTGAAGTGATAATTACATTGCAAACGATAATTATTTACCGTAGTTGAAATCAGGCCCGGCAGACTAAACAACAACAAAAATGGCGAGACTCAGAGACTGGCTTCCTTCTTCAATTTTCACTACGTTTTAAAATAACGCCGATACAGTGCAGTGTGCGTTGTTGCATACCACTGGAATTGTATGTTCACGCTGAGTATATAGAGTATAAAAACATCGAAGTAGCTCGATTTTTGCGCATTATAAATATGATAAATCTCCGACGCTGCAATTGTACGAAAATTCGTACAATGCCAGTTTGTTGACGAATAAATTGTACGAAATTTCGTAAAATGCCGGATCGAGGGTTAAAAATTATTTATTGAACATGTTTATATGAAATACACGTTGAGATTGGAAAATATTTAAAACCAAATTACATTATAGCTACCGTACTTAGAAATACTATAATTAACTAGCTACTACTGATTGGTTTTCTCCTTAATTTTAAATTTATAAAGGTACTAATCACATCATCGTAATTAACTTGCTTCAAGATATCATTTTCAATACTTAACAAAGATAGAAAGTTTAGTCGATCTTCTGTCATAGATGTTCTGAGTCTGTTCTTTATTAGTTTTAATTTTGAGAACGATCGTTCAGCTGAACAATTGGTTACCATCCAAGACAGGTACATCCTTAATGTAACCTCTACATTGGGCAGGCAATCCTTGAGATTATTGTCTAGCAAAATTTTGTACAACCATCTCTCCTTACTCAAGACTTTTTTATTTTTTTCGTATTCATCAATATACTGCTCAGAAAAAGTCTTAAACTGCACCAGTTCATTTCCAAGATCATCTTCAAGATCGTTCTTATATAGGTCCACTAGTTTCTTACTTGCTACCTGCACTTCTTCCAAAGAAATTTCATGCAACTTGCTGAGAAACCCAAAACGAGCATCAACTTGTCGATACGCTTGCAGCCTCTTGTGTAATGCCCGTTCTAGTTCGTCAATGATAGGAATGAAACTTTCTATTCTAAACCTATTTGAAGGTGACAAATCAACCTCTGGGGCTTGGGCACTGTCTAGGGTGGCTAACCTTACATTTGTTTTGCGCATACGCTTTTACTCATATTTTTCACCACCAACTTCACATTTAGCCAAGTCACTGATAAAAACAATCACACTAATCAACCTTCTGAGAACTTCCCGCCAATATTTTGCTACATCTTCTGCTTGACGAGTCAATTCTTGGTCAATTTTCCCTATTTCCTTAGCACGTCCTGCAAAAACAATCACAGCATTTAAATGAGATTTTGAGGTTTCGTGGTGAATTAGATGTGAGGTGGCATTTTTCCAATCACAGAAACCGTCATCGGTAAAATTTGAGTGAACTGTAGAAAAAAGCTTACACACATAACAATAAACACGACCATTACTAGGGGAAAAACACAGCCAAGAGCGTTTTATAACCTCACCGTTTTTGGCTTTCCGCACAAAAAAACTTGCTTGACATCTTCTTTTGAAAGATTTATCCGAACCTTTACCACTATCACATTGAACAACAGATTTCTTCTCAAGTACACCACTATCACAGTTCTGAAAAGCTGTTGCGCCGATTTTAATGCAGTAATCTACATCAGCAGAAGTCATCAGTTTCGGCCAAGTCCCGATGTCGTTTTCCAAGAAAACATCTTTATTGGACCCTGGGTCAGGTTCTGGTTCAGTCACTTCAAAGTCAGCTGATTGATTCTCAGGAGCTGGAGATTCCTCATGTACTACCGAGTCATCTACAACCTGGAAAGATACAACAAAGAATTAAAAAAAAAAAAAAAAAAAAAAATTAAAACACGCCCTTTTAACTTTTTTACTCCAAAATTTCTTGTTTAAATTGCAGTATCAAAATTAAACCGTAAAGAGCTAACGTTGAATAGTCCGATTTCCATGAAAAACTAATTTGACTTGTGTTTTCATAGATAGTGTGCAAGCCAGGAAAACAAATTGGCGAAAAAATAAACCCTGGAGAGAGAAAACATTTGTATACTAATATAAATATTGACTACACAAAAAAAGTCAGTAGCCTAGAGTAAAACATACAGTATTCACGTAAAGATGGTTGTACACATGTTTTAGGAGTTCAGATCGTTGTTCA
Source organism: Stictocephala bisonia (assembly GCA_035578905.1). Lineage (NCBI taxonomy): Eukaryota > Metazoa > Arthropoda > Insecta > Hemiptera > Membracidae > Stictocephala > Stictocephala bisonia. The sequence continues at coordinate 70,642 of JAQJVL010000967.1, read as the reverse complement.
TTTGATAAACGTGTTTAAAATTTTTTCACACCGGTGACGTGACCTGCTGCATTTTTCTTGCGAAAACTCGCAGTAAGTCCCTAGAAAATAAATAACACATACCAAAAAAAATTTCTTTATCACACCGTATTTTTGAAAAATATTGATAACTAATATTAATATTTACTGTGTGATAGAAAATAGCGTTGATAAATCAGGCGTAAAGTGTTTTCTGCCCTTGATCTAAACTTAGATCGCGGCCTGAAAATGCTCACTTTAGGCTATTGTTACAAAACATACTATTATAAAAGCCGATAGTATGACATAAAACAACAACTTACCTCTTCACAGTTTTTATAGTTTTTGTGCTGGCTTCTGGAGTTACTATGAGTTGGAGTTGAAAGGTCATTTTCACCATCACTCTGCCCACTTTGGCTTGTGTTGTCAGCAGAGGGAGCATTCAATGAAGTTTGTTTATTTATCAGTAAAAAATCAGTCATACGACGGGTTTTTGCTAGAACTTCTTCACTTTTTTTCTCTTGTTCTTTTGCAAGTTTTCTTTTTTGACAACCACTTAGGAAGTGCTCTTTAGTTTTATGTCGATTACTGTGTGTTTTGTGGCGATCCATAATATTTTTCTAAAATAAAAACAACCATTTCACAAATTTGGACAAAAATACCTTTATCTTGAGCCTAGAATAGAATAGGTTATAGAACATACTTTCAACCATAAAATATAAGTAGAGTTATATGAATGAAAAGGACATTTTATACAATTCAAGAAAATCCCCTGGGCCAATTTTTTAGCAGCCAATCCTGGACATGTCCGGGATACCCGGACGTATGGCAACCCTAATGCAATATTTTATTTTAGCAGAAATGTAGGTCTATAACTCAAAATATAACACTTACCTTTTTTTAACCAAAAGTGCAAATTCATCAGATCATAAGTTATTCACCGTTAAAAGAACACTAGAAGCAATAAAACTTGTTGAAGTCCAACTTATTTCACTAAATTATCGAAATCAGATTAAAATTACCAGTGCATGTCTATATAGTATTTACTAACAAGATAGAGCAGAATAACGTCAAACAATGAGAAGCAGACCAGTTACTGGAACAGTCTAATGCAAAGGTACCTGCTTTGTTTGCTATGGACGATACGGCACGGGGAATGAAACTAAGCGTTCAAGTATCAACACGCATCTAGACAGTGACAAGTGGCGGGCGCAGCCACCCCAACCCCCACCAGACGCTCAACACAACACCACTCGCTCGAGCTCTGCTCTGACTCATCACGCCCGACTCGCTGCCCGGCCGGCGCGGCGATCTGTTCGAGCATTTCGCCTTTATAGCATTGACGTATCCTAGCCTTAAGTCTGCCTCTGTCAACGCAGCTGTGTCTATGCAATGATTTTATTAGATTAAACAATGTGGTCAGAATACATGACCACATTTTGTGTAGCCATTTGATTTTAGTACGCAGTTCTTTAAAATTATATTTTTTGTGCGGTCTCATGTGGTGCAACAATTTGCCTGTACCTAAGTTTTTTGCGCGCGCCTAGTTTGCCTGTACCTAAATCCGGCCCTGCTTGTTGCATTAATTGTAGAGGGAGAAAAGTGTAAACAATGTTATCCAGTTATTAGCTGACGACCTTGAACTACCTGTCACAGCAGGTTTTTTACAATGATATATTACCTGGCATTCCAATTACGTTAATATCAGCTGATGTCAGTCGTATTTGACTGACATGGCGTCATAAAGTTATTTTTCCTCTGTGACGTCATGTCAGTCTTTTTCTACTGACACTAAACAATCACCTGTCTGCTAAGTTTTATGTCCTGACAAGTGTACTATGTGTCATTCTTGCTATCTGACAGCTCATGACCAAGCTTAAATAGAAATATTAAAACTATTATTACTCATTTTTGTTTGAATTTAAGATTTTTTTCACATAATTTCTTATTATTACATATGTCAGTTTTTATAATTGTGTATTAATGTATAGCTATTTCTCTTTCAAAGTAAATCCTTTTAAACTTCAATAAGGGCAATTTAAAATTTAAATTTAAAAACCTTACTGTTAATCATATTTGACTGACATGGCGTGAGCTACAAATTTGCTGTCAGTCAAATATGACTGACAAAATGAACGTTAGTGTACTCTGCTTAAATAGCCTGGTGTGTATGGGAAGATAGCAAATGTTGAGCTGGCCTGGAGGAACGTCACTGTCAGTCATATTTGACTGACAAGGCAGTTAAATTGTTAAAAAGAATAAATTGATTTTTATTAAAAAACTTTATCAAATTATCACAATCAGCTGTTTTTGACAGCATTAAATAGTTTGAAAATATTTTGATTAGAACAAAATTTGAATTGACTCAAATTTCAAAAGTGTGAACATTATTTAATCCCCTTTGGTCATTCTAGGCTTAAAAGAACAGCTACCTAACCCTTACCATGTGCTCTTCAAGTTCTTGGCCATGCTTGGTTTGCTTCTGGCTTCCTAGAATTTTTATCTCAGAAAATATGAACATATGAAAATACCTTTTCAAGAGATTGTATTGTAAATTTACACAATATAAATAATTAGTCTTATGAAAACCAATGTGTGCTATCACAAACTTGATATGTTATTTCAGGTAATTTATATTTATAGCTTGCTTGCATTTACCAACAATGAATGAAAATCGGGTGATTATTCCTCATGTTTAAATGTGTTGTTGAAATTAATGAGGCAAAGTCTTAAACACTGCATTTTTTTAATTTCAGTTTTAAATAAACTAAAAATTTTAAAAAGTTAAAAAAATTGTTTGAACGTTACACCATTAGTACAGTAAACCAAGTAAAAGAGTAACATTCTTATTCAAATAAATATTTCCATTACTGAATAAAGTAATAACGAGAGCTAAAGAGTATTGTCCGTATTTTAGATAAGAAATGGCTTTCCCCATACTACAGCTTCAGAAAAAATCTTGAACTTCCAAATTAAATTTAATATAGAATAATATGGCTATTGAATACTTGAATGTTTGACCAGCTCACCTGAACCACCCACACCAAGCAAAAGGGCATTGCCTTGAGGCTGGCGAATTATTCGCGACACACGACAAACATGTGCCATAGCATCATTGAACAACACAAGTCGCATTGGAGCTGTGCTCTGATCATTGTAGTCCTGCAAGTACTCCTGAAGTACTTCAAAAAGCTGCAAACGAATATATACTAATTAGAAAAATAGTAATACAAAGAAATACTAGTGTTACTAATGAAAGTCACAATACAGTTCCTTTCAAACACGATTATACTGATCTAGGTTTAATACTGTACTGTGTGTATGGCTATGTAGAGTCTACGAACCAACCATACACGAACAGTGGTAATTCCCCCCCCCCCCCCACCTAACCAAACACAGACAGTGGCTATGTATACTATTGGGAAACAAATTTACCCGCCCACCCATACAGGTACAGTGTTATTGAACCACCTGCTCACCCATAACACTTACATTAGTATTAACTTACTCATCCACCCATTACATACAGTAGTACCTACCCTCTTACCCCTACAGGTACACTGGTATATTGACCAACTTATACCCACCCATACAGGTACAGTGTTATTGAACCACCTGCTCACCCATAACACTTATATTAGTATTAACTCACTCATCCACCCATTACATACAGTAGTACCTACTCTCTTACCCCTACAGGTACACTGGAATATTGACCAACTCATACCCACCCATACACGTACAGTGGTAATGACCCTCCCCACACTCACCCATACATATACAGTGATTATGTACTGTGCCGTTGGCACATATTAAGGGTTGTTTCTCAGATATCTCCGAATCCTCCCTGTATTGATTTAGCTTCGGTGTCTTTGTGTTCGTTTTCGGTTCTCTGTGAGTTCGTTTCTGTGTTCCTGGCCATCTGCTTCTGGCTCACCATTTCTGGCTTCTCCTTTGTAACATTATGCTTAGCAGCTAGAATCTTTTGGACCTGGCTCCGGGGTTAGAGTGTGATGGACGAGCACCTGCATGGCTTCTGACTGCTGTTTCCTGAAGGTGCAGCGTGGAATTTACGGGGTCTAGCCTCCTACTCTGTGACTCAGAGGGGCAGCCACCTCGTCCCTTTCCGCGCTGTCCATCTAACGGCCTCCAGGTTGAAGACTTCAATATGCAGATTACCCGACAATCCAACAACAAGGGTTTTTATCGAACCCTTCTGGGCTCCATCATTGCACTTTGAAGAGTTCACCAGTTTTTTTTTCTTTTTTTTTTTTAAGAGACATGTAGCATAATAGTAAAATACTTTGATTTTGAACTAAAATTGTGGGTGCATCCAAAGGGACCACTTACTTGATTACTCAGTTAGAATGGTAGAATGAGACAGTTCCAAGTTCATTCTCACGATTCTGGTTCAAATGGAACTTAATCTCTGATGCTTTGGTAGTAGTACAAGGTGGTTTGGTTTGAATTATGTTGGTTGAACTAAATTAGACTCCATATAAGAAAAGAAATGAAAATTATAAACTTTATTTTCTTATTAACTTTGTAAATGATTGTCTTTAAATTAATAAACAAAATATACTCTTCTTCATTTTTTAAGAATTGCAATGAAACTAAAGAATCCAATAAGACAGTGAAGTGTTTTTTTAAGAGACTTTTTACCTGTTTTGAAGAGACTTTTTACCTGTTTTGAAGAGACTTTATACTAATTTTTCAGCAAGAAATATATTTAAATTTTATTTTTATTTTGTTTAGTTTATATATATTGTTTTTGTTATTTCTGGTAATTATTTTTAAAAAAATGGTGTTCTCGGGTAATTCTGCACTTTGTTGTTCCCCTTAGGAGCCGCCCTGTCGCCAGCAGGATTTCTTTGTTGAAGATTGTGCAGAAATTTATATCAAACAAAAGAATAATATTGCTTGTACATTATTTATACGCTATTTCATAATGATTTATCTTTGGAATTGACATTTCATTGGTTGGATTTTTTTTATAAAACTTCACTAGCCAGTTGACACGGGCCTACAACTTTATATAACTTTAGCCTGTGCCTCAACTTTATTCAACAAGTGAAGTACCGACCGTTGGCTCAATGGGGATTCGAACCTTGGACCTTGCGCTCCGCAGTCCGAAACATTAGCCACTGAGCCACCTCACCAGCTATCCTGTTAATTCATTAATAACAAACAGCTGACAAGTCTACATGAAAAAGCAGAATCATATGTCCAGTTCCAGTTACTCAGTCATGTTTTGTGAAAACAAACAGTGAAGTGTGCTGGTGAATTACAAGCTCTGTTTTCTGTAAAATTTGTTTTAGTAATTTAGTATGTCTGGAGATAGTGATTACTTCCCAGACTTGCCTTCACTCACTGGCTGAGTAAAAGAAAACGACAACCAAATTAATGGAAGAATAGTCAAGAAAGGAAAATAAAGCGCACTGCAAAGGACAAAGGTTATACAGTTGTTTGTTCTAACACAAGTAATAAAAGTTACTGTAAAGTTGACTAATTAACTGACGATGAAATTCAACAATTTCATGACAAATACTGGAGTGTTGTTAATTTAGTAATTTGTCAGCTGTGTTAATTCCCGTCTAAATTGTTCAAATATTTTTCAATGCAAAAATTGAGACTGATCCAGAGACACAGTTTACTTTTCTTAAACCTTTTCATCAAGTGCAAGGGAAATGATGTAATAGACCTGAAATAAAATGTGAAGGGGTTATTTTCAAACATCTTTTCGTTGTTTTCCTATATCATTTCAATAGTTATAAAACCAAGCTCACTATTGTGACCATTTAATGCGCATGTTTTCAAATGAACTACACCAGTCCTCACTCTGTACAACAAGGTTCACCTTTCAAAGTTACACATTTTATTTAACTTGCAATTTCTTTGCAACAAAAACGTAAACTTACCTCAATACATATTAATTTGTCAAAAATTACAATAAGTATTTGAAAAATGAACAGTAAGAAAGTATAAGCAGCTCCGTCTATATGCTACTGTGACTGAAGAATACTTATAGTGCAAGCTGTAAGAAAACAAAGCCCTTTTTGATCACCTTATGAGAATCATCTATTCGCTGGTAGAGTTTGACATCAGCACTGCGGATCATGAAGTCACCAAAGAGTATATCTTCCATGCCACTTAACATCTCAGAGGAATCTAGATGAAACTTTGCACTGGCAGTAGACTTTAACAGGTCTCGGAACCAATGACGATCACTGTCGCTGACCAGTCGATCTTCAAATACTCTTGAGTTTTCATGCCACCACAACTGCACAATGTCTTCAGTACCCTGGTAATACAAATTAATTGTTAGAAAAGGATATAGTTTACTCCCTAATCTTCTTATTAATACATCCCCAGGTTCAGATGGTATTCTGTGTACAAAAAATGTCCAATATTAATTTATTTTCTTTAAAGGTTTTTCTGTGTATTCTAGATGTATCAAATATTTCAACTTTCAGCAAGGCTCTTTAATTCTACTTCCTCTAAAGCCTATTTGCAAACAACCCAAAGATACACTCCCTAATGTATTGACAAAAAGTGTTTCTTTCATTACTGGACAATGGTTTAGGAAAGTACATGTAAATCAATAACCATATTAACAAATATTTTTTTTCTTTATTGAAAAATTACAGTCTGTATAAACAGAATGGTGTCATATTGTTAAGATTTTAAAGATAACATTTTATCATTAATCATATAAGTGTAAGTGAAAATAAATAAAAACATATTGAATTTCGATATGAGAGTTATGTTTTAAAATAAGGAAATGATTTTAATAAGATCTAATGAATAAAAAACCAGCCTGAAACTTAAAACGTAAAATTTAAACATATATTTTGCCTCCTTCTACTGTGTACATAATAATTTAGGAAAAGGTTATAATTGTAGGTTGATCAGGTTATATTTTAGTTTAGTTTTAAATTCTTTAATATTTTCCATAGACTTTATATGGTTTGAAAGTAAGTTAAAAACTTTTGCTTCCATTGTATATATACAGGGTGATTCACGACGTTCTCCCCCCACTTCAACAGCACATTCTACTACCAAAAATGAAGAGAAAATGTTAGATAAACATATGTTTGAAAAATCTCCGTTATCGAATTACAGCCAGTCAAACATTTGAGTAAGAATTATGGATAAAGAGTGAAATAACATTGTACACAACTTATGGAAAGATAAATAAGAACTGAAATATCGTGATTTCCAATGTAATTTGACTTGAGAAAGCTAAATAAATAGATTTCAGAACTGTATCTCTAGTAGTATTTAAGTAATTTGGGGTTGAATGCTAGAGATTGGGGCAAGAAACTCCGTTTGTTTACGTTTAGTGTACAATAACTTTGTTAAAAGGGTAATAAAGTCATAACAATTTCATACATAATTTGTAGAGGATTTGATTCTGAGAAAATTTGTGTAAGCTAAGTAAAAAACAACACATAAATAAGTACAAAAGTTTAACTTTACTATAATTACATTACATACATACATTACTATACATAATTACGTTAAGTTACATAAGTAATTTAACGGAAAAATAATTGGTTTGGTCTAACTTTACACACCTTTTTATTAGAAATGTAAAAAAACGAGGCCATCATTATTAATATATTTTAAAGCACGTTTGTGCACTATATTGCTTGAGTCCCCTTCCTTAATTTATCCCTTTATCTGTGTAAACGAATCCATAATAAGGGCAATTTATTATTCCAGACAATTAACCCTCCAGTGGACTCATGAACTTCATTACGCCAGTAGACTCATGGGGTCTTTTAGACCGCATTTTTTTGTTTAGGGTTTTAATAAAGGAAATACTTCTATTTTATCCAAAAAAACACCTTTTATTATTTCAATAACATTGTATACATGATTTATACATCTTAATATTACAATTATATAATAAAATAACTGAATTAATTAATTTATTTAATTTTTGAAGTTTTGAATATTTGATATTTTTATAATAATTTTATATTGTTATTTAATAAAAAATTTATAAAATTACATTTGAATAAGACTTCAATATTGTACAATGCGTATATATACTGTAAAATATACACGCCTTGTTCAGTCGGATGAATTGCTTTCATCTTCTTCGCCAAGACTCTTGGGGTAAAAAAAGACCGCACGGTAAAACAAACACACACACCGAAGCTCGTAAGGTGACTATCTGGTCTCCCTACCCCTCCAGACCTTACGGATGTTGTCCTCGACAAGTAGCAGGAGGGGGGTGTAGTTGTGACTCACGGTCAGCCCTCTGCCAAAAAAAATGGCTGCTTGCGGTCTTTTTGCCGGCATGAGTCCACTGGCGGGTTAACACTGTCTTTCATCCACCCCCAGACACAATAATCGAATGAGATAGACCTAGCGCTATTGGTAGTCAAAATTACAGGCCTCCACGACCAACTTATGTTTTAGTAAATTTATTATGTAAGTTAGCTGTAAGGGCTCGAGAAAATTTGTGTAGTGCTCCATCATGCTGAAAGTACAAGTTTCGTCTAGTGTGCAAAGGAACATCCTCGAACAGCTGCGGCAACTCTTCTTGGAGGAAGTGCAAATAAAATCAGCATTTAGGCGGCCAGGTAATATTAACGGACCAATTAACTGATTGTGTAAAACAACACATCAAACATTGGCACTAAATCAGTGTTGAAATTTCTATTCCACTAACTCATGAGGATTTTGTTCTGCCCATAAATACTCATTAAACACCAACTCTAGAAAATTGGCCTCATCAGTAAATAAAATAAGCTTGTAGAGTTGTTGATTAGTATTTAAAAAATTACCAATCACCAAACAAAGTGGACCATCCCTTGGTTCTAGATGTTGGACCTTTTGTTTATGACATGGATAAAATGCATTTCAATTTTTAATTGACCTCCACACTAATAGTTGCGAAACTCCTATTCGTCTTTCAAGACGTCATGTATTTATACTAGCATTCTGTAACTTGCCATTACTAACAAAAAAACAAGTCAGACATTGACAATTAGAAAAGCATTGTTGATCAGATGTTGTTTAAGTGTTATTAACTTAATAAGTAAAAATAATATTATGATAAATTATATTGCAAAGTAGACAGTAAAGGAAAATTAATTATTTATTTTTTAAAATATTATTTATTTCTTTATACTATTTTTACTTTAATAATAAAAAAAACGATTTATTAGACATAAACATTATGATTTTATTATCTTCATCAAATTCTTTCCTTGTAATTAGTTATATATTATAATAAATAAGGTTAAACTTTTGTACTTATTTATGTGTTGTTTTTTACTTAGCTTACATCAATCTTTTCAGAATCAAATTCTTTACAAATTATGTATGAAATCTGTATGACTTTATTACCCTTTTAACAAAGTTATTGTACACTAAAATTAAACAAACGGAGTTACTTGCCCCAATTTCTTGCATTTAACCCCAAATTACATAAAAACTACTAAAGATACAGATCTGAAACATATTTATTTAGTTTTCTCATGTCAAATTACATTGGAAATCATGATACTCTGTCCGAATTTATCTTTCCATAAGTTGTGTACAATGTTATTTCAATCTTTATCCATGATTCTTACCGAAATGTTTGACTGGCTGTAATTCGCTAACGAAGAGTTTTCAGACCTATGTTTATATAACATTTTTTATTTGTTTTTGGTAGTAAAATATGTGCTATTGAAGTAAGAGGATAACGGTCATGAATCACCCTGTATTTTTTTTCTGTAAATATTTCAATTATAGCCATGTTATTTCTGTTTCTTGTGTTATGACTGTAATTATCACCACACATCTCAACGTTATCAAATCGATATTTATTATTTGGTAAGCGATGAGGAAGTTCTTCAAAGAAGATCGTGTTTCAAGATTCTTCACTAGGATTAGGCTGATTGTCTGTGAAGAAGTGGGCTTTGGAGTTCGGAAGAAGGGCAAGTCGTGGATGTCTTTGTCACTGATTACAGAGGTATTTAAAGCCCTCGCTTTAGGCTCAGTTGCTTTACTCAGAGGAGGAGGTGAAGTATCTGGGGACCTTCTCCTCTGTTTCTAAAGTATTAGTAACAAAGCCAACTATTTGAAGATGAAAGAAGCATAGGAAAGATGTTGTAGGAGAGCCTGAGGCCCAGGCCAAAGTTAGATTTGTTGGTGAAATACATGTTGCTGGCCTATTATCACTAAATGATTTTCGTTTACATGTAATGAGGGAGCTCAAAAAGTGTTTGAGAGGCCACTTGAAGAAAAAATGGTGTCCATTACAGTGTCCACCTGTAATGGGTTTGTCCACTGCAGAAAGCATGATGGGAGCTTGGCTTCGCTGAAACTAACTGATCTGGTGAGGGCAGCTGTCCTCAAGACCACTGTGGTCAAGAAACTGGAGAGAGGGATGATTGGATCACAGGAGATTCTTTAGGGAGGAGGCTGTTCGGCGCTTCACCAAGTTGGCAAATTCAATGAAGTAGCTTACAACCGAAGCTATCATCAATGAGTGGAAAGGATAAGGAATATGCTAAGTGGCAAGCTCTCCCAAAGCAGAATCAGGGAAGACCCTGTTTTAGAGGAAATCGTGAGGGTAATATCAGGCCAGCCAAGAATACCTTGTTTCCTGGTAAGAGATCAACCTGCTACAACTTTGAGCTTATATGTTTCCAATTAGAAAAGTTTTGCATCAGGGTTATGAAGAAGTAGATTATGTATGTCATATATGCCATAAGACTATTGACATTTTGGGACATGTTAGGTGTGTTGAACTTGCGTGGTTATCGCTCTTTCCTTATGGTGCTAGGATGAAAATATGGAGATAGAGAACCTATTGCATGTTTAGATGATGGGAGAGTTATCAACTAAACCACCCATTGCCCAGCAGGGAAGAATTGAAGGTATGGCCATCTGATATGGGCTTTGATGGCAAACACTATTGAAGAACTAGCCAATATATTTGTCATTTAATTATTGACATGTATGAGTGCATTGATGAGATTCCCTTTCCACTATCTTGTGAAAACATCGACCAAGGAGTCTGAAGTTCTAACTAGTTCAACCATGGGAGGATGGACATGACTGTCATAGCGACTACATTCCACATTTCCAGTGCATCTTGATCTCATCGCAAGAAGAAATGCACCCAGAGCATACATGTTAGGACCCAAAAGATTGAGAAGTATGCCTGGCCAGAATAAAGCCAAGGGAAAACCGATTAATGTTCATAGCGATTTTGACGTGCAAATCGATCTTTATGGCTGGGTAAAGTGGCTATAAACTGATCAAACCATCTGGTTGCTGGTTCCCTCCTTTTTAAATCAGGATAGCTGGTGCTCAAAGGTAGAATACACAGTCAATAATTCAAAGTTATGAGGGGGGTCAATACCACTGTACCTGAGTGGGTAAGTGGGTGGGTCAACACCACTGTACTTGAATGGGGTAGGTGGGTTGGTCAAAACCACCATACATGTATGGAAGCGGTCAATATCACCATAAATTTATGGACAGGTGTGTACATACTCCTGTACATACAGTAATGTGAATGGTTAAAGATCCCTTAGGGCATAAATGACATCTACATATTCTAAAACTCTAAATGGGTGGTATCTCCAGCATGTTTGAATTAATAATGATGCATATAACGATCCAGAGTACCAAGAGGGCTAATTTTGGCAAGCAGAACTAGTGCTGTGCAATGAATCAAACACCAAATTAAGGCACCTGAACAACATTCATTGCTGGGCCCATAACCAAGAGGTCCGTGGATCAAAACCACGCTCTGCTACAATTTTCAACCCACCCTCGCACAAACTGAGCCATACAAAGGGTGAAAGACTGCATATAACGGGAAATTGTATAACTGAGAAAATGAGTCGGAAGTGGAGAGTGAGGTGTCTAGTGACGACGATATTTCTGAACTAAATGATATCCCCGATAACGAAGATACTGAGCAGCCTAACCTTCAAAACTACGGAAGTGATGATTCTCATTCGGCAGATGACCCTGACCTTGATGATGGGCAGACAACAAATAGGCCTCGTCCTCGTATTATTCGTGTTCCACCGGTGTGGTCACAACAAATAAGGTATGTTGAACCAAATGTTTTTACTGAAGAAAGCGGTTTTACACATGGACTATCTTCTTGCCCTACTGAACTTGAATATTTTGATTTACTTGTAGGTGGGAATGCATTTTATGAAAATATTGTTCACTGCACAAATGAATATGCAAATTACAAGCAACAATCTGGAACAATTGATAAAAACTGGACTCCAGTTCAAAGGAGGAAATAAAAGCCCACGTAGCAATTGATATTTTTATGGGCATTTATGATTTTCCGAGTGTTGAAGAATACTTCAGAGAAGATTTAGTTCATTGTCAACTTGTGCGTCAGGTAATGACATACAGTCGGTTCAAAAAAATTAACCAGTATTTTCACGTAACTGACGTATTTGAGCCTCCAAATCGTCAGGATGACGACTATGACATCTTGTATAAAATTAGGCCTATATTGAATATTATTGACACATATAAAACTTGGTATAAGCCTCAGCGTGATCTAGCTATTGATGAAGCCATGATTGGTTTCAAAGGCAGATTTTGCCTAAAACAATACATGCCAAAAAAACCAGTAAAGTGGGGGATGAAAATGTGGGCTATAGCCTGTTCAAAAACTGGTTACTTTTTGGGAGGAAATGTATATTTAGGGAAAAAGGAGCTGAGGAACAATGATCGCCTACTTGGTGAGCAGGTTGTTTTGAACCTGACTGAGCCGTTCTTTGGAAAGAATCATCATATATATTATGATAATTTCTTTTCTTCTTTCAATTTGTGCAACATACTCCTACAACACAATACATATACATGTGGGACTGTTAGATCAAATCGGTTTGGGTGGCCTACCGAGTTCAAAACTCCTAAAAAATTAAAACTTGTAAGAGGCGAAAGTGTTCATCTGCAAAGTGGACGTGTTATATCGACAGTTTGGAGAGACAACCGGGATGTAATGTTTTTCTCAACAAACTCTAATCCTAATTTGAACATGACATCGACAGAAAAACAGGAAAGGGCTCACAGAAGGTGACAGTAAAATGTCCCGAAGTGGTATGCCAATATACGATGAATATGGGTGGCGTTGATCGCTCGGATCAGTACCGCAGCTACTACAGTTTTGGCAGGCCATCTAAAAAGTGGTGGAAATATATCTATCATTTTTTGTGAACACGAGTATTGTTAATGCGTTTATACTAAAACTGTCAAATAGACCAGAAACAACAAAACACGGTAGCACACAATTAGAGTTTAGAAAGGCCCTCTTACAACAGCTAATTGGAAATTTTACTTCGAGGAAACAGATTGGCCGAAAAAGAAGTCTTCCTTCAGCAATAACCTCTCCAAAATCTGCACACAAGCTAGAGAAGATAGAACATGGGCGGGTTTGTGGAGTTTGTACGAAGAAGCAAAGAAAAACGGAAACGGGCAGAGGAATTCGCACTGTTTGGAGATGTAACAAATGTGACATTCCATTTTGCAAAACCAATTGTTTTTTAGAATACCATCAAGAAAGAGGTGTGGAAATATCACAATGACTGGTATGTTTCTTGTTTATATAATTAATCATTTGTTTTAAATATTTAGAATTATTTTACATTTGTATATATTTGCTGATATCATAAAAACAATATTGTCTAAAAAATATAATAAAACTAAAAATAAGCCTATGTATAATAATTAAATTTAACTATGTTGTCTATTTAGATATTAATTTATAACGTTAAATAAGCTTTAAAATGATATATAATATGTACTATTTATGTTCAAAACTACGTTTTAAAAAACACGATTACGGAAACGTCATCCAAGCGGTGGGGCGGCCAGAAATAATACTGCCCAGCAGCGTCTTGGTCGCGTGGCGGGAATTTAAACGGGAGAGGGTTAAACTAGGGTATAACTTGAGGTAGGCTTACATATAAAATCTTTATGACATCCTTTGCGAGCCATCCCCTGGCTATGCAAAAAATGAGTAAAATATGTCTAAATGTTTGGTATATGGACATGTATTGGTCGGTAGCGTAGTTGGTTCAATCCCAGTTTCATGCGCTTAAGGTTCTCAGTTCGATCCCAATCAGAGTCAATACATTTTGAGAAGGATCAGCTGATAACCACGGGCTGTTCATTTGTCATTGGGCTATTAATTAATGACACTTTCTAAGGAATAGTCGGCCTTAGTTTGTAACAGTGACTACATTCGCTCATCTACACTCATCACACTCATTCAAAATCCATATTCGCCCATATCTTGACGATCGGTGTCTTATGAATAAATAAATGTACATAACAACAAAGTTTCATAACATTTTTTCAATAGTTTTAAAATTAATAAATATATTCCAGACTTTTGCCCAATCCTATATATAATTATTTATAATATTTACTCCATCTAACATAACGTACTAATGTCTAAGCAAACATATGTAGCCAAAAGCTTAGATCGAACTGAAAATTGAAGTTTACATTAAATGAATACTCAATGTTCAAATAGTGAACATGACTCCAGAAACATATTTAGGGGTAATCTATTCAATACATGTATTATGTATATTTTGCAAAAAATGTTAAAAAAAAAGAAACCTTACACAATTAATACAATCATCAAATACAGACGATTTATTTATTAATTTATAAATAATTTATTATTTATTAATTTTAAAACTATTGAAAAAAATAAAAAAAATAAACCTTACACAATTAATACAATCATCAAATAAATATTATTATATGTCAGGAGAGCCCTCTCACATAACTGTGGTGATAACTTAGTAAAAAGTGACTCGGCAGATGGCAAAAAAAAAAAAAAAAAAAATTTCTGTAATTGGGGAGGATTCTACCTACATCCCACTATCTTTAGAATGCAAACTTACGTTCCCAATATTTTCAAGGTATATTTAAAGTTTAGCTACTATACCACCAATACTAAGTTAATGTTGTTCACATTGTTAAGAACTAACCTGTATGTCAGGTGGATTGACCATAAGCATGCCTTGGAAGACTTTACTGAGATCACGTAGGTTGAAAGTGTAATGAGTCTTGGCAGGAGTGGGTAGTAACTCTTGTAATATGGTAGAAAACACTTGTAATGTAGCAGCAAGAATGGACTCTAATAGATGTGCATGCTGTTGAATTTGCTCCAGCCATGACTGAAGGATCGCACCAAATATGCGGCGCTGTTAAAATTAGAAAATCATATATTTAGATAACATTTTTAGTTGAATGTACATGAAAAATAATAATTAGTAAGTATTAATTATATTTTGTTAATTTCTATAATTAACAACATAGAAATTACATAGCAAATATAAAGCATGTATTAACATAATAAGAGCGTAACAACATGAAGGCACTAGTCGTGTAATGCTGTAACCCAGGAAATTTTGGGAGGGCGGGTGGAAAAATAGTCTGTACGTGTTTTGGTGGGCGGGTGGGTATCATCAGCATTAATATCAGCATTTACGGCTAGCATTAAAATAAAAAAAACCATTCTTTATGCAAATGACACCATACTGTTGAATGTTTGTAAAGGATTTAGTAAACTAGAAGATCTCTCCAAAGAAACACAGGTTGATGGATTAATCTGGTTTCATGCAAATGGTCTTATGTTAAATAGGGATAAAACCCATGTTGTCACCTGATCATAACTTCATTATTCATTATTAAGACGTAGTCCAGTACTGAACGTAAAAATAGGATATTACATTGAAACTCTTTTGGATAGCAATGATTCGACTGAAAAGTTGTAGTTAAGCTTGTCCAATCCTTACGTTCAAATGTGATATCAAACTGATAGGCGCTGTTTATTTTTTAGGGGGTGAAAATCACCCCTTTTGATAAAAAATTAAAAATGACAGTCTAAATCGTCTTATATTTTAAAATCATGTTTTTATACTCAGAATATGTTGTATTACCTGTTGTAGAACATAATTGGCCATAGGTTACAACCCCTAAAAACCAGCCCTGATGAGAAAAATTAAAAAAAGGCAGTTTATATGTTGAAAACCTGTTAAATTAATGTTTGTATATTAAAAATGACAATTGTTTCTTGTTCTAGAACATAATTTATTGTACCTCATTATATTGGACAACCCCTAAAAATCACCCCTACTGAGAAAAATCTGTTCGCAAAGCACGTATACACACGCCACTGGAACAGTTTGGAGGTCAAAGCCGCTTGGTCCCGCCCTTTTTCGTTAGGCTTTGCGCACAAAAATAAGAATACCTGAGAAACGTTCAGCACGATTAGAATAGGATGGCACAGCTCAAAATGACAAGAAGCATATCTAAAAATGTTTCTGGATATTATTCGGGCAACGTTTTTGAACAGCAATGAATAATTTTAAATGTTTAATTTCAATCAATTTTAATTTATTTATTAGTAATATATAAAAATGCATGTTCATGCATTTGATATGAGAATTAACTCATACATATGTAAAATAGCATGTTCACGTGTATTCATAATTGCTGCAAAATATCCTGTAGTGAAATGCAATTGGTTTTTCAACAATAACTCCTTTGATTTTTAAGGTATCCAATCGATCAAAAAAGAATTTTGTAGGGAATTTTAAGACCTATAAGGCCTGTGAATTCAATTCTTTTCTAAATAATTTTTTTTTAAATTGAAGTTAACATGCTCTAATACGTTGGTTTTTGCTTACGGTAAAATGTTCAAACAGCGGTATCTCTAAAAGTTTTCATACTAGGAAAAATTAAAATAACATTTTTGTCAACAAAAAAGCTACATTTTTGGACCAATTGTTTTTTACGTAACTTGTATAGTTTTTGAGTTATTTTGACAAGAAAAATCATTTTCAAATAAATATAAAACTCGTTGTATATGTAAATTGAACTTTTATTTTTATAATTCATTGTAAATTGACCAAACTCCTAGAACTTCTTTACACTACATTGACAAAGTAAATTATAGATGGACCAAGGTTAATTTCATAAATTGCGTAAATGTTAGTAGTTAGTAAGCCAACTTTTTTGTAACCAAAATGAATATAAATTTTTCTTTTGGTCACAATTTCGTTAATTTGAAAGATAATGACTTGGCCAAAAACTCATTTTAAATTTCCTTTTACGTAGTATAAAAAATGTAAAATAAGTTATCATTGAATAACTCTTAGTTTTTCTACTATACAGCATTTAAGGTTTCTGTTTCAATAGTCAACAAAAGTCGTGACACCTTTGGCGAACTTTAACTTTGTCAGAAATGCACTTACAAAAAAAAGCAAAAAAGTTTGTATTATTTTATAAGCTTTCTTTTTAATAATAATATTTTTCTCAATAAAATCCAAACTTTTTACGTTATTCTTGAAAAATCACTAGAAAACATGCATTTTGAGCCTTAAATCGACTCTTTCAATCAGGAACAACTTCGAAAATGCCTATCGGCACCATATCACGTTTGTTTTTGGGTTCTTCCCTAGCTACTACCAAATTTTCAAGTGAATTAGTATTATCCTTAAGAATTTCTTTCCCAAAACATCCAGGTACTGGACTAACACTGATCGTCAAGATATGGGCGAATATGAGAGAGGAATGAGTGTGATGAGTATAGATGAACGAGTGTAGTCATTGTTATTAACTAAGGTCAACTGTTCCTCAGAAAAAGCTATTTATTAATAGCCCAATAGCCAGAGCAACTAAGGGATCTACAGCTTTACGTGGAATCTGAACCACGTAGTGTTGTCTGATTTTCATCTAACTGACATGCCTGATACTCAGTTCTCTTCCTTACACAACATCTGAACCTTGACTTCCATCCAACTTTCTTAAGTCATCCAAGTTCTTGGGAATATTAGATATCACTTGACATTGAACTCGCATATAGACTACATAAGTAGCAACTGATTTATCTTTTAAGTTGTCTCAATGAATTAATTCCTATAATTTACAGTAGATCAGCATACTTTTCCTACTGAACTTCCTATTGAACTTATTATTTTGAAACAGCTGATATTTTACTTGGAAAGTTATAATCTTATTTGTAAAGATCAGTTTGGTTTTAGGAGTGGCCTATCCACTGCTGATGCCATAATTAGTTTAGTCGATAAGATTCTTGATAGTTTTGAAAAGAAGGAGTTTGCTGCAGTCACTTATTGCGATTTAAGCAAGGCTTTCGATCGAGTGTCGCATGAAATCCTACTAAGAAAGCTAGAATATTACAACATCAAAGATACTCCAGTGAATTTGTTTAAAACATATTTAGAGGAAAGAACCCAATATGTTGTAATTGGTAACAGTACCTCTAGTCATTTATCAGTAAATAGCGGTGTGCCTCAGGGCTCTGTCCTCGGGCCTCTGCTATTTCTAATAATTATTAATGACCTCAGTGTTAATGTGCCTGCAGGAGTAATACTCTATGCGGATGACACTACTGTCATCACTAGACATAATAATTGCAGCCAAGCGATAGT
Organism: Stictocephala bisonia; assembly: GCA_035578905.1. Lineage (NCBI taxonomy): Eukaryota > Metazoa > Arthropoda > Insecta > Hemiptera > Membracidae > Stictocephala > Stictocephala bisonia. The sequence goes on along the minus strand of JAQJVL010000967.1, from coordinate 52,184 downwards.
GGACTCAAAATCAAATTTGGATATTGTTGGAAATTGGTTGGCTGCAAATAAATTGGCCCTAAATCCGGAAAAGACTAAAACTGTGGTGTTCAGCTTAAAAGAAATACCTAGCACTGATAATATCAATATTAATCCTCCTTTTCTTGGTATAATATTTGACCAACTACTAAATTGGCAACACCACATAATTAGAATTAAAAAAATATTAAGCAAAAGTGTGTATTCCTTAAAACGACTTTGCGGGGAAATCGATGAGGATAGTCTCCGGCAGGCATATTTTGGGCTTTTTCAACCTCACTTGTCATATGGCCTTATTGTATGGGGAGGCTCCTCTCATGCTCAGGAAGTATTTTTATTACAAAAAAAGCCATACGAATTATGGCCAAGATTAATAAGTTTGAACATTGCAGAGGGGCTTTTTTAAATTTTAAAATACTAACCCTCAACTCTTTATATATATTGCAATGTTTGCTCTACCTAAGAGCAAATTTAAACAAAATTGAGCTGAGAGGAGCGATCCATAGCCATGAGACAAGATATTGCAATGATGTAAACCTGCCTCAGGTTAGACTAATTAAAAGTGATAAGAGTCCACTAATAATGGCTAGTAAATTGTATAATAAAATTCCGTTATAAATTAGACAACTTGACAAGAAAGATTTTAAAAAGACTCTGCAGGAATTCTTAATCAAGCATCCATTTTATTCTATAACTGAGTTTGTGACACAGAAATGGACGAGAGTAGGCCAGTGCTGTCTGTATCTTATGACTAAGCCAATATATTTTGTAAAATATCTAATGGCAATAAATATCTATCTATCTATCTACTATCAATCCATAATGAGGTAAGGCCTGATACTATGGGGTAACTGCTCCAAGATTCATGAAATTTTTATCCTTAAAAAAAGAGCATTAAGGGCCATTGTTAGGGCAGACTCAAGAGACCACTGTAAACCATAATATATAAAACTAAAAATTCCAACAGCGCTGAAACAAATTTGTATGTGTATATGACCTAATTGTATACATATTAAAAATCTGACTGTTAAATGTCCATAGCAATATTCATAACTATTTGTTCATAACAATATTCCAACATTTCTTGAATCTATTACAAGCATTTGTAATACACAAACAGGTACATAGTCAAAATTATTCTTAAGATAAATTCTTAACATTCAACTCTAAGAGCTACAAAGTTATGCTAGTTTAAACTAAAACTATATCAGTTATACTAAAACATCATCATTGAAAAATTCATTCACAGATTAATAGAAACTATAAAATTGAAAACTCTTTGATTTTGAAACAAATGTTACATAAGAAAGACTTGTTATTGACTTACAATACATTCTAGTGGCCTGGAAAATCACTGATATACGAGATATAGTCAAAAAGTTCCCGGAATTGGTTGAGATGTTTATTGGACAAAGATAAAACTTACAAACCTATTTCCCTTCAAAATACTCTTCTCCTACAACAATACACTTATCCCTACGATCATACAGATGGTCACAACACATTTTTACACTTACTTTTTAAAATGCATATCTAATACTTTTATCGAATTTTTTCTGACAGCTTTAGCACCAGTAAATCGATTTCCTTTTATTGATGTTTTCACTGTGTGAACAGGAAGAAATCGGCCGGTATGAGGTCAAGTGAGTATGGAGGATGTTCTAACATGGTAACACAGTGCTTCACTGGGTATTTACGTACTAACGAGAATTGATGTGCAGAGGTCATGAAGCAAAAACCAATTGTTTTCTGATCATTTTTCAGGCCGTTTCCTCCTAATGGCATCTCATAAACACCTAAGAACTTTTGTGTGGATAAATTTACCTTATATGTAATATCATCAATTGTTATTCTTCAGTTTGCATTGACAGTTTACCAAACTCATTCAATCTGTGGTTGCAGTCGAAGGGCGACCACTAAGAGAGTCATCTTCAATGTTTATGCAACCTTCATGACAATGTTTGTGCCTTTCCTAAAATAAATTGGCTTTTCTTCATCGCCTTAATTTCGTTTGCTTGAATTGACATTTTAAGTGTTCTAGAAGATGACTTTTGAAGTAAAACGCCAAATTTTTTTGTTTTTTAGCTGTTCATTAAATCAATTTTCAAAAAGCGATAATATAAATAAGCAAATATACGAAAAGATGCTAAAACACTAAGCAAAGATTGCAAATAACATAGGGGAATGTTGTACCATGGATCACTTTTTTAAAACATTGCCATAAAGTGCATTTTTTAAAATGTTTTTAACGTTGTGGTATTCAGCTTTATTTTAAGATATGTTATGAAAATATTCTAACGACCTAAATATTTTTTTAAATAAAAGAAAAACAAATACAATTGATCTATGGATCATATACCTTAGATCAATTGTATTTGTTTTTTTTAATTAAAAAAAATATTTAGGTCATTAGAATATTTTCATAACATATCTTAAAATAAAGCTAAATACCACAACGTTAAAAAAATTAAAAAAATGCACTTTATGGCAATGTTTTAAAAAGTGATCCATGGTACAACATATTCCCCTATGTTATTTGCAATCTTTGCTAAGTGTGTTAGCGTTTATTATTTTATGTTTACTTTTTCAGAACCTATAAAAAGAAGTTTGCTCAGAAGGTATTCACGCAGTGATCCTCAGACATTGTGTACGAAGGCGATTGCTCAATAGCTACTTTAGACTTGGATAATGAAGAGGAAAGCAGCCAAGTAGCTCAGAATCTTCAAAGGAACTTTGAGGTTAAGGCCATCAAATGGTACTCTTGCTTGTGAGGAAAATTATTTTCCAATATTCAATATATTTTCCACTATAGGTATATTGTACTATTTGAATGGTGTTGGTGAAAGCAGCCTTCGCCTTTTCAACTCTATGTTTTGTAATTAGAAGCCAAACTTGTTGAACACGTAAAGAGATAGAATGTTTTTATGATCTAAATATGAAAAAATTTCCAAAGGTTAGCTTTTCAATTTGCAGAAACAAATCAAATTCACATGATCTTAAGACTTGCTAATTTGGATTGGGCTGTTAATTTTATACAGAGAAACAAATTATCATTAAGGACACATTTGTGGCGGATCGACCACCACAAGTTCGAGTGATAAGAAAGTAGACAGCTGACCGGTAAGGCTCGAGGTGAGGGGAAAGATTCTAATTTGTGCAGTGCAAATATCAAAAGTTCGGGCATGAAAAGTTTCAACTTATCAAATCAATTTAACTTCGTGAAAGGCCACCACCCCACACTTTCTCTAAAATTAGTCTTTTTAGAATATCTCGATTCAACAAAGCAGAAGTTGACATATATTTCAACAACTTGGAGGAACTTATGAAAAAACACAAGTTTCCTGTTTCGAGAATGTACAATATGGACATGTACAAATACTGTGTGCAGTAAAACTGTTAAGATTGTGTCAGTTCAGAGAAAATAAGGAGTTGGAAAAATTTCATCTGAAAAAGAACACTTTCTACTATTATTTGCACCATTGCACTAGTGGCAACTATGTTCCTCCAGTGATAATATTCCCTAGGAAACGTTTGAAACAAGAATTGATGAATGAAGCACCTCTAGACTCAATAATGCTCTCTACTCAGACAGTGGACACAGCAATTCAGATTTGTTTCAGGTTAGGTTACACTTTTAAAAACATGTTGTTACTTACTCCGAATTCCGTTACAGACCAAATAATGTCTGAGCATACCTCATCACACAGAATATCTCAGTACAACTCTCTAACTTTTGTCAACCCTTGTAACTGAACAAGTGTCAACAGGAGATAATTTAACAGATGTCACCAAGAAGAGAAGAACAAAGGATGAGAGGTCATCTCAGCAGTGATAAATACGAAAATGAACATAATGATAAGAAAGTGGACTTCAACTTCATCCACTGATGTAATAACTCTCCCAAAATGGCAAGAAGCTCAAAAAAGAAAGATCAAAAAATTAAATTCAGAAATTTTAATCAGCTCTCCATTAAAGACCCGGTTAGTTGCAAGCAAAGAAAAAAAGCAAGCAGATGAAGTACGAATCAAAAGCTAGCAAAAAAAAAACTTTACTAGGGCAGAAGAAATTCAAATGCAAGTGAACAATAACCCAGTATGTCAAGCAATAAAACAACCTGCCTGGCATGTGAAGAGGACTACACCGATTCACCAGAATAGGACTGGATGATGCATGTTGGAATTGTGTGAGTGGAGTGAATTTTACATGTGATTATTGCTAAAAGCAAAGAATATTAATTTTAAGACACTTATTGATAGATTTTAATTTAAAACTAATGCAATTTTACTAATGAAATGTTGTCCAGTATATCATGCTCACAAAGTACTGAAACTTTTACCTAGAAGTTTTACCTAAAAGGTAAAAGTTTGATATTCAACTTTTTCATACTAAATAATTTTTCAAAATTACTGTATCATAGATAACAATGCAAATCTAGCCATCTAGTTACTAATTACTATAAAATTATTCCATAACAGTGTTGGTCTAACAACATATCATTAACTTGTTTTTAAGGGTTATCAACCTTGAGTGTCTGCTCTTGCTCCAACCTATTCTACATTACTTGAAATAATATGTACATTTATTGTACAATAAATTGTACAATTATAAAACAATTATGTTGTATATTGCCCTACAGCCATTACATAATTCAGTTATTCTAAGTTTAGTCTTTGGTTACAACATTTTAAATTACTGCGTCTACTATAGTATAAAGAAATGACGTAAAAAACTGAAATACAAAATACATTACATAATTAATAATCATAAATTTAATTAATTAAACACTGTAATGGTTTAGTTGGATTTAAAAAAAAATCAGTAATCTTCTTTTGTTTCAAGTTTGTTGCAACTTGTATTTCTATCATATTTTCGATTAACACTACAGGAGAAAACACACTGTCTGACACATCATTTGAGTTTTCTAAGAAAATGCGAATTACATGAACAGCACCTTTGGACTCCTTAGATGTAACGTTTAACCTCTCTTCTATTACTTCATCATTTTCTTCATCTGAAGCATTGTCATCATCATTTAATGATTGCACAATATCATCATTAAATAAAACTCCTGTGACTGCTACGTCTTTATCAACAAGTACAAAGTCCTCAAAAGTAAAATCTGATGGCAAATTAGTGTTTCCCACATCCCAAGCATTCTTTGAGTTGAGATTTAAATCTTGTTGATTGCCATTCTTATCAACGCCATCTTGATTTGGAGAGGTAAATCCACATGATTTGAAACAGTTGGATATTGTTTGCTGAGTAACACTTCTCCAAGATTTGTCAATAAATCTAATAGCCTGTAACCGATTTATAGAGCACTCTCGACCTTCCTCAATGTCTGTAATAAATGTTCGTACTACTTCGGTTCTGTATAAAACTTTAAAGTTTTTTATAATGCCCTAATCTAAGGGTTGAAGCTTAGATGTGGTGTTAGCTGGAAAAACTGTATTTTAACCCATTTATGAGGAGGAATGATGTTGTGCATGCTGCAGTTATCAATAAATAAAATGATTTTAAGCTTATTTTTGTAAGTAACTATACTATACTAATTAACTTGAGGAGCAATCGACGGTCGTGTATATGGGCTCTACCCCCACCATATGCAGGGTAGAAGCCATACGAATGCATAAAGCATTTTTAAGTGACTGCTAAAAAGTTGTTAGCGAACTTCACTAGTAGCCACCTTACTGTCCACTAACATGTCAGTTGACTCAACAATCATACTTTCTCTCTTCTAGTCACCTCTTTGCTAGAATAGTGTTTTGTTGTGCTCCAAACCACTTGTGTGTGAACAGCTAGAACACATTGACACACCAGGCTTGGTGGATCCATCTCAACAGCTCTACAGTCTTTACTCTCTTAGCTCTTCGTTCTCAGATATGTACAACTTTACTATCTCCTTTAAAGATACAGTTTGTTTTCATTCATTTCTTAACATAGTATGACTTTCCAGTGATTGTCCACGGTAGTGTCTTTTGTCTACTTTTACTAACTTGAACGTTAGTTGGTTCTCCAAAAATACATTAAATTAAACAATCTTTCAAAGCGCCCTCAACAAACACTCGTTAACAAATTTGGGATTTCGAGTGCATATTCTAACATGAACCTTGGGTATGAAGGTGTTTAAAAATACATACTGACATTGTTACATAATTAAGCCAAATATTTCAAAAACTAATCAAACTGATGCTTCCACATTCTTATCCAATTGTTCCTACCTTACTGTCATCCTGCATCTCTGGAAAGGTAACGTAGTGGAAATGCCTCAGGAGTCTGGCAGTAACTGGATTACGCCCTCCACCTGGCGGGCCCATTGCAGCTATAAAGTTCACATCAATGATAGTCCTGAAGTCTCCAATGCTGCGTCGATCATACCATCCTGTAATGAACACATGCCTTTAAATAGTTTTTTTTAAGCTTTAGATCAGAAATTCAAGTTCATCTTCTTGATTCTTTGTGTCCAAACAATGTCCAAACTATATTTTTGCAACCTATTGACTTGTGAAAAACATAACTCATTTGTTACAATTTCAGAGAACAAGAGACATGACCCCGTGGCTGTTGGCTCTCATTTAATAAAACCCATTCATTATTAAAAGAGTGAAACAGTCTGTCCTACAGTTATCAAATGACCATGTTCTGAGCAACAGATCATTGACTCAGCATAAAATACAATGTTTCAAATTTTTTGTTCAATCTTTGCTGACTGGCTGCGAGATGAAAAATTGCTTGGAACTTTTCAGAGGCTTCTCATGAAAAATGAGTTCCTGATTGTATAGGATGCTCAGTAAAGCGGAATGCACTCACTTGTAGCTAAAGGCACTGATGTTCCGAACTCCCAAATGCTTATTACAAAATTACAAGAAAACTGTATAGCAATTAGTGTTGTTCCAATGTCAGATCCTGAAATAACTGAATTGGATCTCATTAAACCTGAAACATTAAAAGTCACTGCAAGTTTGCATCAAGTAGTATTTGTTAAGGGAAAGAGATTTCTCCAAGCAAGAAGGATAAGTTGTCCTCATCGCTCCTTCAACAACTGGCCTAATAATAATGATTTACTTTAAACCTGGAGCTGTTAATTTAGTGTGTTAATTAGTTATTATTTAATAAAATAAACGGCAAACATATAATAATTAGTAAGGTGTTTCTTAACATTTTTATAGCACTTAAACAGATTATACTTATTAATTACTAATTAGATTATACTCTTATTTGTTGACTATGGTACATTAAAAATACAGTTGTGGAGTAGTCATATTAGCATAAAAATTCAGTCTTATTTCACATAATGTTTGAAATGTGATATAGTTTCATGCTCTTCAAATCTCTTATTCACAGAGAAAATGATGGCCAAAAAAACTGCATAAAAACTGTAGATAGTAGCAAATGGCATTGCATGATTGTGTACACCAATAAACCACCAAGCAGTTGAAGATTACAGGTTGAAGCCTCCCTGTTAAACATGTTACAGTTTAGGAAACTCCACCAGTACGTTACAACAAAGCCCCATTACATTAAAAGATATATTGTATAATTATGAATACCTGAAAAGTCCATCCACTGTCTGATCAATTCTATTGGCGGTTGGGCCCCATAAGTTTCAAGTGCAGGCATATTAAGATCGTCAATAAAAAGAACTAGTTTCTTCATAATTGGAGGCCCAAATACTCCGCGACGCCGTCGATCCAGTTTGGAGTCAATAAGGTCCTAAAATCACAACAGCAAATGTAAATTACAACTCTTTGAATTTAAAAATACTGGAATCATTTATTTAGAAAACAATCAGCAATTGCACCCTGCTATTTGTGGGCTGGGACTGAAACAGTATTTACCGCTTCATATCTTCTTTGTTTATTATAAACTATTCTGTTTCTTTGAAATGCAGCTAAAATTGTTGGACGCTCTCAGTGTTCTTCTTTTACTAAATGTTATGTTTTCATGAAATCATGGTAGGTTGTAGAGAAGAAGACAATGTTCTTCTTTTATTTTTGTCTGTTAAGTTCAGCTTTTATATTTAACAATAAATTTATGATAGGTATTAATATACAATATATTTAATCAGAACTTGTACTAAACGGATTATTAGACAGAGAGAGAGAGAGAGAGAGAGAGAGAGAGAGTGATAATGATGACTTATTTAAGAAGCCAATGATTAAGTTCATGTTTATCCCTAAAACTTATGCACAAAATTCAAAATGTGTGTGAAGCATTTAATGGTGGTTCTAGTGATATCAACATTAGAAGGACATGCAGAATCGGAATGTTTGTATTCCAGATTTTATGTTTGAATATTAATAAGGAAGCAAATTCTGATTTCCAAATTAACAGATTATAACTATTATTGATTTGTATGACTTAGCTTGACTTACTTTCTGTCATTCCTAATAGGGACATAGGGCAACTACGAAGCCTCTCAAACCTATTGTGAGCCATCACCTTCATCTCAGCACACAACCTTCTTACCTTCCACAACTCCTGGTTCAAATACATGTCTCTTTCTTGGTATTCCTCTTCCTCACTGCCCTAAATGTCCTTTCTATACCTTCTCTTCTATTCAGAATGCATGACAAATCCATTTCCTTTCCATTATCTTGTATTTAAGCGCCTCCTGATCAGTACATTCTCTCAACTGTGGATTTGTTATTACTTTATCCCTTAAATAAATCTTAGTCTCTTTCTTGTGAGGCTTGAGTTACTATGCTGTTCTTGCTAACTTCTTTCCCGGATTCTGAGACATAAAGCAATACTAATTTTACATTGGTTCTGAACAATCTCAGTTTCAACCTTAAACTTAATTGCGGAAACCTCCGTATAGAGTCAAATGAGCAAAAGCAACTATTGCTTTCTTTATTTTATTTATAACATCTTCTGTCCCTTCTATACTGGATACCATCTTCCCTAAAAAGCTCTTCTGAGTGTGATATGTCCCTTTTTTATATATATACGTCTGCATTAAATATATCTCTTTTGTCTCCTGAAATGCAAGATACTTCCTGACACAATCCCTAAAAGAAGGTTTGCCAAATTCTTTTTGAAATACTGTGGCTACTCCAGATGGCATCATGTCCAAAGTCTCCAGAGATACAGTGGGCAAAAGCCACAGAACAGTCTTTCTGATATTTTTTCAAAAAATCTGCCATGTCTTGATTAGTAATTGTTATATCACATGCTGCTAGATCTATGTAAGGGTCACATTGGATTTTTGGGTGTTCAAATACAGGTTTGCCAAACATAGTTTCATAAATCAGCTTACTGATATGTTTTTTCCCTTTCTTGTTTATATTTTAGCCTTGCTTGGTGTGGTAATACCTTTTCAGCAGGAACAAATCAAGTAGATGGACATTTTTTGAATATTTATATGTTAGATTTCTAATTTCATTATTAATTAATGATACAAATGTATGCCTTCTATCATAGTTATGAAGGTCATAGCGATAGGAAATGGTCGCAATAATTATATTTGGGTGCCTGAGATGCTCTATTTGCCTCTCCATATTACTTTTTATTTCCACAGATAGGGTTTTTGGGTCTTTATTATTAAGATTGGAATATTGTTGCACCCACCCATTAGTTTGACCCAGTCGTTTTCGCCATATAACTTGATATCTGTGTTTTCCTTACAGACTCCAACACTGTTTCAAGCAAAGCTCCAGGTTGGACAAATCAAAATACATTGCATTTTTCTGACATCAGTGTGTTTAAAAAAAGAGCTACATCTCTAACTTGGCTATCTGCAGTTATAGTTACATTGTGGCGGCCAGTATTTTTTTCATTGTGATTTTTTCCGGAAATGTGACTTCTAGGTTTTTATTTACCCTGGTTTTCCTTTTAAAACCCAAATTTCTAGAAGGAGTGTTATTTTTACTCAAACTAATTTTTATTTTGGTGTGTTGAGACCATGATGGTGTACTAGTCAATCTAAGAAAAAAACATAACTTAAAAAGTTCAAAAGGCCAAACTATTCCTTTTTCTTTAAATTAAATCGTAAATTTAAAAAAAAGTCTAAATTTTTCATCTATATTTATAAAAGAGGATGTTTGTATTTATATGTATGTTTGAAGTTTATGCGCTGCCAAACCATCCAAACGATCGCCATGAAACTTTAGGATGTTGTCCTGTATACTCCCGAGATGGTTTCTGTGAAGTTTGATGCAGATCCATCCACAGGGTCCCGCCCCACGGGCTCCTAAAGATCCCATGTTATTCAAATGGAGAATCTGAATTGTTTACAAAAAACATATGACTGTGTGATTTAATGTAGTTTCACATGCCATAAGCAGATTGAAGTTCTCATAACAACAGTACTGTATATGTTTTGATTTATTGTAGTTCTACATTTCACCTTGAGAGTGTAGCACACACTACAAAAAACCTTTACATTTATACACCAAATAAGAAGACCAAAAATATTGTTTACCCTCTTGCACTCATTTAATAAATAATGGTTTTTTTCTATAATTCTTTTTATTGCTTTATTTTGATATGTCAATGAAAAATGAAAGGTGAGACAACGTCGGCCGGGTTCAGCTAGTCCCATATAAAAACTGGCAGAAATTAACTTTAAATTTAATATCATATGATTGGATAAACATGTTGTCTGATTTTGATAGCAGTGGTTTCAAATAATGTTTCAATTTTTCTTTAGTATTTTAATTGATAACTTAAACTATTGTGGAACACTTACTAAAGTCCAGAGAAAATTGGAACTGAGGAACAAAAACAAAAAGGAATGGTACAGCAAGGAGATGGCATATATGAAGGAGAAGTTGTTGTTTTTAAATAAACTAATGAAATGTCCACAATCTCACAGTAACAAAGACCATTAAAGATAAATATCTAAAACTAAAATATTAGTATGAACTGTTGATTAAAAATGCTAAACTGTTGAATAATATTAATTATATATAAAATAACAACAATAGATGTAAAGCGGCCTGGAATCTAATAAAAAGTAATAATGAATTTAGGGAAAAATATAAATTAAATATTGAACCTGATACTTTTAACAATTATTTTGTAGATTCTGTTAAAGACATAAAAGATAAAGCTGATTACTTTGTGCCTAATGTATCTGCAATTGAACTTTTAAAACAAAACACTGGTAATAACCCTGAAAGATTTTATTGGGAATATGTTACCCCAGATGATGTCCTGACTACTGTTAATAACATGCATAGATCTAATAGTCTTGATGTATACTATATCGAATAACATGCTAAAGTATATGATAACCGGATTGGCTGATCCTCTTTCAATATGCATAAATTACCTCTTGAAGGAAGGAATTTTCCCAGACGCTTTAAAAATTTCTAGGGTCTGTCCTATTTACAAGAAAGGCCATAGGGAGCAGCTGAAAAGTTACCATCCAATTTCAATTGTGCCAGTTTTAGGTAAATTAATTGAATTAATAGTATTTAAGCAAATTTATGCTTTCTGTGAAAAAAAACAATATTTTTAATAGTTCTCAATATGGCTTTAGAGCAGTTAAATCAACGGTTGATGCATTGGATGGTTTTGTAAGACAGATTCACTTAGCTTTTCATGACAAGGCTTTTGCTCAGGCCACTCTATGTGACCTGAGCAAGGCCTTTGATTGTGTAGATAGTCATATTCTTAAAACAAAACTGAAGCATTATGGTATTCGTGGCTCACAGATTAGTTTTTTTAAAATCTTATATGGAAATCGTAAGCAAAAGGTGTGTATTAATGGAAGGTGGTCTAGGAAAATTGTGGTGCAATGGGGGTTCCTCAAGGCTCTGTCCTGGGTCCCTTACTTTTTTTTATCTATATCAATGATCTACCGCTGGCATTAAAATCAAGAACCATTCTTTATGCAGATGACACCACACTGTTGAATGTTGGTAAAGGATTAAGTGAGCTAGAGGATCTCTCCAAGGAAACACTGGCTGAAGCTTTAGTCTGGTTTCATACAAATGGGCTTATGTTAAATAAGGAAAAAACCCAAAAGATATTGTTCACTTTAAAACCCATGCTGTCACCTGATTTCAACTTTCATAAGTCTTCCAAGTTCTTGGGAATATTAATTAATAATCATTTGTCATGGAACACACATATAGACTACATAAGTACTAGACTATTGCGAGTGATTTATCTTCTGAGTCGTCTCAACGAATTAATTCCCAAAAATTATATTAGGTCAGCATACTTTTCCTACTTTCCACAACTAGGTATGGCCTGATACTCTGGGGTAGCTGCTCCAGGATTCATGAAATTTTGATCCTTAAAAAAAGAGCAGTGAGGGCTATGATTAGGGCAGACCCAAGAGACCACTGTAAACCATTATATACGAAACTCAAAATTCCAACAGTAATAAATTTGTATGTATATGACCTAATTGTCTATATTTTTAAAAATTCCACTTTGTTAACGTTCCATAGTAATATTCATAACTATAACACCCGAAATAAAAATAATGCTGCATTGGAATTTCACAGACTTAGTAAAACACAAAACAGTCATATTGTTCAGTCTATTAAAATTTACAATAAATTAGAGCTTTTAATTAAATCTTACCCTACTCGAAAATTTAAACAATTGCTATACAATTCTACTGCTTGGATGAGTTTTATAATGTTGAAATTATACGTTTTCAAGCTCAACCATAATTGAGCATGTGTATATATATATATATATATATATATATATATATATATATATGTCAAGACATTGGAGTTGTGTACATTATTATAAAAACAGGTTAGATATAATGATCAGTAATGAATAACATAACTAAGAATTTAACATTTATTTTAGTTTGCAACAGAGATGGATTTATTTAATTTATACATTATGAATAATTGTAGACTTGGCTTTAAGCTGTAATATGACTTTGTCAATGATTGTTAAATCCTAAAGACAAATAAAAAGTGATTGATTGATTATACTTCGTTGTTGGGCTTGTTTTAGACGTGGTACACCGTGTCACAAACAGGATTCAGAAGGCCCTTGCTGGTTACTAATTATTACATGGATATTGTTTTAAATTGAAGGTCATCACAGCTGGCTGCCAGTGTACCTTGCCTCTGCCTTATCCACTTTCCGCGTTGACACGTAATTGGTTTGGATCCAACTGGGCTAGAAACGTCTGAAATCAACCCTATTTCATGAAGGACCTTAGCCCAGCTTCGATCCCCCAATGTCCGTTTCCAGGTAGAATTCCTCGTTTTAATCAATTTCTTCTCCTACAATAAAATGTTTTTCTTTGGATGTATTAGTTATTCTAGGATTCTTTGTAATTGTAGTGGCCGTTAAACCAACTTCTTTAGGCAAGCCTTCAGTGGGGATCTTTTTTGATGTAAAGCCTTTGGACATTGTAGCTCATTCTGTTTTATTGAATAAGTTACTAGGGATGGGTCTCAGAGGGTGGGCTCATTCATGGATTTCTTCTTATTTGCTCTTCAGGAAACAGCCTATACTTACATAGATAAAGATGGTTGCAAAAGGAGTGCTCAGTCATCCATAAATAATGTGGCTAGGGACGTTCCTCAGGGTTCAGTTCTGGGTTCAGTTTAATTCCTATTATATGTGAATGATCTAGCCTCTTCAATGACTAACGGCAATATTTGCTTATTTTCTGCTGACCCTTCTGTCTCTGTCTCAGCTAATAATCAGGCTGATCTTTAAATGGAAGCTTGTGCATGCGAACTCTGTGTGTCAATGGTTTGAAGAAAATAATTGCAAGTTAATGACGGTAAAACTCAAGTAATTGAGTTTTCGATTAAAAGTTCTCACACTAAAGAACGTTTGTCATTTTTGTTGAATGAAAAAGAAATCATTTTCGGTGAGGCAACAACATGTTTAGGGGTTCACAATGATATAAATTTAAATTTTGAAACACACATTTACTCAGTCTGTAAAAAATTAGGTTCTGGTATTTTTGCATTAAGAAATCTAACGTCCTTCATGAACAAAGAAGTATTACTGTGTGCATATTATGGTTTAATTTATACATTTTTATCGTATGCAGTTGAATTTGGGGTTATGAATGCACAAAGACCAAATTTATATTTCAACTTAAAAAAAGACATTAAGAACCATGTTTAAAAAATGAAAATCTGGTTTAAGACAGACAACTCTTCAAAGAACACAATTTACTCACCTTTCGGTGCAACTTCATCCACCGTGTCCTCTTGTATGTCAATAAAAATAGCTACAATTTTATGACCAACCTCCCAGAACACGAGTATAATCTTCGTCCGAAAATAGCTTTAGTCTACCTCCTTACAAAACTGCATTTTTTGAGAAACCTTTACAGTTTAACGGCCCTAGACTCTTCAACACACTGTCAAACTCAATAAAATGTGAACGTGACGTGAGCGGGTTTTCTGGAAAATCCAAAGCTTACCTTTTGTTTCATGCCTTCTACAGTGTAGACGAATATTTGAAGTGCCAGCATTAGTGGTTTATAATAATATTTTCTTTATAAAGGGTTTTATATTAAACTGAATAATTAATGACGCTATTACACAGTGTACAAAATGCTGTAACAAAATAAAGGAATTTTTGATTTGATTAGTCTGCTCCTTCAACTCATCCAACATTGTTCTAGCAATGAGATATCTTTCAGATAAGAGGGAGCAACCTTCAGCAAAGTCCTCAGAATGCCAAGTACCACTCTTACCTCCAGCCTCTATCTTCTTAATAAAGTGATCTATCGAAATCATAAAGAGATGTAGAGAAACTATATAGTCGTAATGAACCCTTTTCTAGTAGGAAAAGCTGTTGAACATTCACCTACATATTCCAGATCATATTCAAAACCCACAGATCATGCAAATCCACAGCAAGAGCTGACCTAAGAGCAAAATTATATGTGTGCTTGATGAATTGTTGGTACCACCTTCAACAATAAACCCCATACCCTTCACTGGCGCTACAGCTATTTGGATTTCAAAATTTGGAAAAAAATTATAATTATAATTTTTGTCCAAAATTCATCTAATTTTGCCTATAGTACTGCACTGGATATGAGTGTTCAAGTTATTAATTTACAATTGATTTGGAAAAAGCATTTCTTGCTTTAGTTGTATAAAATATTGTAAATCTGATCAAGACTTATTCATGGCTCCCTTAAGTGAAAATGTAAAACTATTTTGTTGTAATTTTTTTAATATATTTTATTTATTATGTATTTATTCCATATATTGACACATTAATATCATTTTAACCCTCTCCCGTCAATCCGCCTCGAAGCGCCTCCTCGATGGGCGTGATGCTACTGACGGACCGCCTCCAAACGCCTTCACTCGAATTACAGATGCTTGCGCGATCTGTTATCGCCTCAAAGAAACTTTTGCGGTACTGTCTATATGTAGAATTGATTTTCTATTCTACCTAAACAATAATGTGCTGCTCTCTGAGAAACATTACTGTATTTTTATGAATCTGCAGCTAAATGCAGTAAAATATATTTCCCTCTGTTTAGTGCTACTACCTTACGGGCACACTGGAATGGAACTATACATCAACGCCAGCTGACGAAATAAGAAACTAAATAATATTATTGTATGTATGTACAGTATTAGCGTGTTTGTTTACCGCCAAAATACAGTCATTGTTTGTGATTGATTCTTAGTGATTTATAATGAATCAAGATCAGTTTTTGCGTAATAGTGAAATTGACCGCATATTTGAAAATGAGTCGGAAGTGGAGAGTGAGGTGTCTAGTGACGACGATATTTCTGAACTAAATGATATCCCCGATAACAAAGATACTGAACAGCCTAACCTTCAAAACTACGGAAGTGATGATTCTCATTCGGCAGACGACCCTGACCTTGATGATGGGCAGACAACAAATAGGCGTCGTCCTCGTATTATTCGTGTTCCACCAGTGTGGTCACAACAAATAAGGTATGTTGAACCAAATGTTTTTACTGAAGAAAGTGGTGTTACACATGGACTATCTTCTTGCCCTACTGAACTTGAATATTTTGATTTACTTGTAGGTGGGAATGCATTTTATGACAATATTGTTCACTGCACAAATGAATATGCAAATTACAAGCAACAATCTGGAACAATTGATAAAAACTGGACTCCAGTTACAAAGGAGGAAATAAAAGCCCACGTAGCAATTGATATTTTTATGGGCATTTATGATTTTCCGAATGTTGAAGAATACTTCAGAGAAGATTTAGTTCATTGTCGACTTGTGCGTCAGGTAATGACATACAGTCGGTTCAAAAAAATTAACCAGTATTTTCATGTAACTGACGTATTTGAGCCTCCAAATCGTCAGGATGACGACTATGACATCTTGTATAAAATTAGGCCTATATTGAATATTATTGACACATATAAAAATTGGTATAAGCCTCAGCGTGATTTAGCTATTGATGAAGCTATGATTGGTTTCAAAGGCAGATTTTGCCTAAAACAATACATGCCAAAAAAACCAGTAAAGTGGGGGATGAAAATGTGGGCTATAGCCTGTTCAAAAACTGGTTACTTTTTGGGAGGAAATGTATATTTAGGGAAAAAGGAGCTGAGGAACAATGATCGCCTACTTGGTGAGCAGGTCGTTTTGAACCTGACTGAGCCGTTCTTTGGAAAGAATCATCATATATATTATGATAATTTCTTTTCTTCTTTCAATTTGTGCAACATACTCCTACAACACAATACATATACATGTGGGACTGTTAGATCAAATCGGTTTGGGTGGCCTACCCAGTTCAAAACTCCTAAAAAATTAAAACTTGTAAGAGGCGAAAGTGTTCATCTGCAAAGTGGACGTGTTATATCGACAGTTTGGAGAGACAACCGGGATGTAATGTTTTTCTCAACAAACTCTAATCCTAATATTGAACATGACATCGACAGAAAAACAGGAAAGGGCTCACAGAAGGTGACAGTAAAATGTCCCGAAGTGGTATGCCAATATACGATGAATATGGGTGGCGTTGATCGCTCGGATCAGTACCGCAGCTACTACAGTTTTGGCAGGCCATCTAAAAAGTGGTGGAAATATATCTATCATTTTGTTGTGAACACGAGTATTGTTAATGCGTTTATACTAAAAAAACTGTCAAATAGACCAGAAACAACAAAACACGGTAGCACACAATTAGAGTTTAGAAAGGCCCTCTTACAACAGCTAATTGGAAATTTTACTTCGAGGAAACAGATTGGCCGAAAAAGAAGTCTTCCTTCAGCAATAACCTCTCCAAAATCTGCACACAAGCTAGAGAAGATGGAACATGGGCGGGTTTGTGGAGTTTGTACGAAGAAGCAAAGAAAAACGGAAACGGGCAGAGGAATTCGCACTGTTTGGAGATGTAACAAATGTGACATTCCATTTTGCAAAACCAATTGTTTTTTAGAATACCATCAAGAAAGAGGTGTGGAAATATCAAAATGACTGGTCTGTTTCTTGTTTATAATTAATCATTTATTTTAAATATTTAGAATTATTTTACATTTGTATATATTTGCTGATATCACAAAAATAAATATTGTCTAAAAAATATAATAAAACTAAAAATTAGGCCTATGTATAATAATTAAATTTAACTATGTTGTGTATTTAAATATTAATTTATAACGTTAAATAAGCTTTAAAATGATATATAATATGTACTATTTATGTTCAAAACTACGTTTTAAAAAACATGATTACGGAAACGTGATCCAAGCGGTGGCGCGGCCAGAAATAATACCGCCCAGCAGCGTCATGGTCGCGTGGCGGGAATTTAAACGGGAGAGGGTTAAATTAGAATTGGAGCTGAAAAATATATATGGATTGTATGGTTTGTTGTCAGCTACCATTATATATGGATTGTATGGTTTGTTGTCAGCTACCATTATATATGGATTGTATGGTTTGTTGTCAGCTACCATTATATATGGATTGTATGGTTTGTCGTCAGCTACCAATATATATGGATTGTATGGTTTGTTGTCAGCTACCAATATATATGGATTGTATGGTTTGTTGTCAGCTACCAATATATATGGATTGTATGGTTTGTTGTCAGCTACCAATATATATGGATTGTATGGTTTGTTGTCAGCTACCAATATATATGGATTGTATGGTTTGTTGTCAGCTACCATTATATATGGATTGTATGGTTTGTTGTCAGCTACCAATATATATGGATTGTATGGTTTGTTGTCAGCTACCAATATATATGGATTGTATGGTTTGTTGTCAGCTACCAATATATATGGATTGTATGGTTTGTTGTCAGCTACCAATATATATGGATTGTATGGTTTGTTGTCAGCTACCAATATATATGGATTGTATGGTTTGTTGTCAGCTACCAATATATATGGATTGTATGGTTTGTTGTCAGCTACCAATATATATGGATTGTATGGTTTGTTGTCAGCTACCAATATATATGGATTGTATGGTTTGTTGTCAGCTACCATTATATATGGATTGTATGGTTTGTTGTCAGCTACCATTATATATGGATTGTATGGTTTGTTGTCAGCTACCATTATATATGGATTGTATGGTTTGTTGTCAGCTACCATTATATATGGATTGTATGGTTTGTTGTCAGCTACCAATATATATGGATTGTATGGTTTGTTGTCAGCTACCATTATATATGGATTGTATGGTTTGTTGTCAGCTACCAATATATATGGATTGTATGGTTTGTTGTCAGCTACCATTATATATGGATTGTATGGTTTGTTGTCAGCTACCAATATATATGGATTGTATGGTTTGTTGTCAGCTACCAATATATATGGATTGTATGGTTTGTTGTCAGCTACCAATATATATGGATTGTATGGTTTGTTGTCAGCTACCATTATATATGGATTGTATGGTTTGTTGTCATCTACCATTATATATGGATTGTATGGTTTGTTGTCAGCTACCATTATATATGGATTGTATGGTTTGTTGTCAGCTACCATTATATATGGATTGTATGGTTTGTTGTCATCTACCATTATATATGGATTGTATGGTTTGTTGTCAGCTACCATTATATATGGATTGTATGGTTTGTTGTCATCTACCATTATATATGGATTGTATGGTTTGTTGTCAGCTACCATTATATATAGATTGTATGGTTTGTTGTCAGCTACCATTATATATGGATTGTATGGTTTGTTGTCATCTACCATTATATATGGATTGTATGGTTTGTTGTCAGCTACCATTATATATGGATTGTATGGTTTGTTGTCATCTACCATTATATATAGATTGTATGGTTTGTTGTCAGCTACCATTATATATGGATTGTATGGTTTGTTGTCATCTACCATTATATATGGATTGTATGGTTTGTTGTCAGCTACCATTATATATGGATTGTATGGTTTGTTGTCAGCTACCATTATATATATGGATTGTATGGTTTGTTGTCAGCTACCATTATATATGGATTGTATGGTTTGTTGTCAGCTACCATTATATATGGATTGTATGGTTTGTTGTCAGCTACCATTATATATGGATTGTATGGTTTGTTGTCAGCTACCATTATATATAGATTGTATGGTTTGTTGTCAGCTACCATTATATATAGATTGTATGGTTTGTTGTCAGCTACCATTATATATAGATTGTATGGTTTGTTGTCAGCTACCATTATATATAGATTGTATGGTTTGTTGTCAGCTACCATTATATATAGATTGTATGGTTTGTTGTCAGCTACCATTATATATAGATTGTATGGTTTGTTGTCAGCTACCATTATATATAGATTGTATGGTTTGTTGTCAGCTACCATTATATATAGATTGTATGGTTTGTTGTCAGCTACCATTATATATAGATTGTATGGTTTGTTGTCAGCTACCATTATATATAGATTGTATGGTTTGTTGTCAGCTACCATTATATATAGATTGTATGGTTTGTTGTCAGCTACCATTATATATAGATTGTATGGTTTGTTGTCAGCTACCATTATATATAGATTGTATGGTTTGTTGTCAGCTACCATTATATATAGATTGTATGGTTTGTTGTCAGCTACCATTATATATAGATTGTATGGTTTGTTGTCAGCTACCATTATATATAGATTGTATGGTTTGTTGTCAGCTACCATTATATATAGATTGTATGGTTTGTTGTCAGCTACCATTATATATAGATTGTATGGTTTGTTGTCAGCTACCATTATATATAGATTGTATGGTTTGTTGTCAGCTACCATTATATATAGATTGTATGGTTTGTTGTCAGCTACCATTATATATAGATTGTATGGTTTGTTGTCAGCTACCATTATATATAGATTGTATGGTTTGTTGTCAGCTACCATTATATATAGATTGTATGGTTTGTTGTCAGCTACCATTATATATAGATTGTATGGTTTGTTGTCAGCTACCATTATATATAGATTGTATGGTTTGTTGTCAGCTACCATTATATATAGATTGTATGGTTTGTTGTCAGCTACCATTATATATGGATTGTATGGTTTGTTGTCAGCTACCATTATATATGGATTGTATGGTTTGTTGTCAGCTACCATTATATATGGATTGTATGGTTTGTTGTCAGCTACCATTATATATAGATTGTATGGTTTGTTGTCAGCTACCATTATATATAGATTGTATGGTTTGTTGTCAGCTACCATTATATATAGATTGTATGGTTTGTTGTCAGCTACCATTATATATAGATTGTATGGTTTGTTGTCAGCTACCATTATATATAGATTGTATGGTTTGTTGTCAGCTACCATTATATATAGATTGTATGGTTTGTTGTCAGCTACCATTATATATAGATTGTATGGTTTGTTGTCAGCTACCATTATATATGGATTGTATGGTTTGTTGTCAGCTACCATTATATATGGATTGTATGGTTTGTTGTCAGCTACCATTATATATAGATTGTATGGTTTGTTGTCAGCTACCATTATATATGGATTGTATGGTTTGTTGTCAGCTACCAATATATATGGATTGTATGGTTTGTTGTCAGCTACCATTATATATAGATTGTATGGTTTGTTGTCAGCTACCATTATATATAGATTGTATGGTTTGTTGTCAGCTACCATTATATATGGATTGTATGGTTTGTTGTCAGCTACCATTATATATAGATTGTATGGTTTGTTGTCAGCTACCATTATATATAGATTGTATGGTTTGTTGTCAGCTACCATTATATATAGATTGTATGGTTTGTTGTCAGCTACCATTATATATAGATTGTATGGTTTGTTGTCAGCTACCATTATATATAGATTGTATGGTTTGTTGTCAGCTACCATTATATATAGATTGTATGGTTTGTTGTCAGCTACCATTATATATAGATTGTATGGTTTGTTGTCAGCTACCATTATATATAGATTGTATGGTTTGTTGTCAGCTACCATTATATATAGATTGTATGGTATGTTGTCAGCTACCATTATATATAGATTGTATGGTTTGTTGTCAGCTACCATTATATATAGATTGTATGGTTTGTTGTCAGCTACCATTATATATAGATTGTATGGTTTGTTGTCAGCTACTATTATATATGGATTGTATGGTTTGTTGTCAGCTACCATTATATATAGATTGTATGGTTTGTTGTCAGCTACCATTATATATAGATTGTATGGTTTGTTGTCAGCTACCATTATATATAGATTGTATGGTTTGTTGTCAGCTACCATTATATATAGATTGTATGGTTTGTTGTCAGCTACCATTATATATAGATTGTATGGTTTGTTGTCAGCTACCATTATATATAGATTGTATGGTTTGTTGTCAGCTACCATTATATATGGATTGTATGGTTTGTTGTCAGCTACCATTATATATGGATTGTATGGTTTGTTGTCAGCTACCATTATATATGGATTGTATGGTTTGTTGTCAGCTACCATTATATATGGATTGTATGGTTTGTTGTCAGCTACCATTATATATGGATTGTATGGTTTGTTGTCAGCTACCATTATATATGGATTGTATGGTTTGTTGTCAGCTACCATTATATATGGATTGTATGGTTTGTTGTCAGCTACCATTATATATGGATTGTATGGTTTGTTGTCAGCTACCATTATATATGGATTGTATGGTTTGTTGTCAGCTACCATTATATATGGATTGTATGGTTTGTTGTCAGCTACCATTATATATGGATTGTATGGTTTGTTGTCAGCTACCATTATATATAGATTGTATGGTTTGTTGTCAGCTACCATTATATATAGATTGTATGGTTTGTTGTCAGCTACCATTATATATAGATTGTATGGTTTGTTGTCAGCTACCATTATATATAGATTGTATGGTTTGTTGTCAGCTACCATTATATATAGATTGTATGGTTTGTTGTCAGCTACCATTATATATAGATTGTATGGTTTGTTGTCAGCTACCATTATATATAGATTGTATGGTTTGTTGTCAGCTACCATTATATATAGATTGTATGGTTTGTTGTCAGCTACCATTATATATAGATTGTATGGTTTGTTGTCAGCTACCATTATATATAGATTGTATGGTTTGTTGTCAGCTACCATTATATATGGATTGTATGGTTTGTTGTCAGCTACCATTATATATGGATTGTATGGTTTGTTGTCAGCTACCATTATATATAGATTGTATGGTTTGTTGTCAGCTACCATTATATATAGATTGTATGGTTTGTTGTCAGCTACCATTATATATAGATTGTATGGTTTGTTGTCAGCTACCATTATATATAGATTGTATGGTTTGTTGTCAGCTACCATTATATATGGATTGTATGGTTTGTTGTCAGCTACCATTATATATGGATTGTATGGTTTGTTGTCAGCTACCATTATATATGGATTGTATGGTTTGTTGTCAGCTACCATTATATATGGATTGTATGGTTTGTTGTCAGCTACCATTATATATAGATTGTATGGTTTGTTGTCAGCTACCATTATATATAGATTGTATGGTTTGTTGTCAGCTACCATTATATATAGATTGTATGGTTTGTTGTCAGCTACCATTATATATAGATTGTATGGTTTGTTGTCAGCTACCATTATATATAGATTGTATGGTTTGTTGTCAGCTACCATTATATATAGATTGTATGGTTTGTTGTCAGCTACCATTATATATAGATTGTATGGTTTGTTGTCAGCTACCATTATATATAGATTGTATGGTTTGTTGTCAGCTACCATTATATATGGATTGTATGGTTTGTTGTCAGCTACCATTATATATGGATTGTATGGTTTGTTGTCAGCTACCATTATATATGGATTGTATGGTTTGTTGTCAGCTACCATTATATATAGATTGTATGGTTTGTTGTCAGCTACCATTATATATAGATTGTATGGTTTGTTGTCAGCTACCATTATATATGGATTGTATGGTTTGTTGTCAGCTACCATTATATATGGATTGTATGGTTTGTTGTCAGCTACCATTATATATGGATTGTATGGTTTGTTGTCAGCTACCATTATATATAGATTGTATGGTTTGTTGTCAGCTACCATTATATATGGATTGTATGGTTTGTTGTCAGCTACCATTATATATAGATTGTATGGTTTGTTGTCAGCTACCATTATATATAGATTGTATGGTTTGTTGTCAGCTACCATTATATATGGATTGTATGGTTTGTTGTCAGCTACCATTATATATAGATTGTATGGTTTGTTGTCAGCTACCATTATATATAGATTGTATGGTTTGTTGTCAGCTACCATTATATATGGATTGTATGGTTTGTTGTCAGCTACCATTATATATAGATTGTATGGTTTGTTGTCAGCTACCATTATATATAGATTGTATGGTTTGTTGTCAGCTACCATTATATATGGATTGTATGGTTTGTTGTCAGCTACCATTAGTTTATTTTAAAGCTTCAATGTATATTTTGATAAATATTCAGAAGTCATGATTGTATATTCAATGATTAAAAAATGTAAAGTGATCTCCTGTCACAAAGCCAAGTCCAATCCATCGAGCCATGTAAGACCTGCCTCACTGATTCTGTGTGTGCTGGCCAATCCCTCCGTAAAAGAGCGCAGGGGATTAACTATGTGATCTATTGTTTGGATAGACTCCCCGCAATCACATGACTGATTTAGTGTCCATCCCCATTTATATGTCCAGTTTGCATTTGACAATGCCAGTTTGGAACCAATTCAAAAGTGTCCACTCCCTATGAGGGAGGTTCATCCCACCTACAGGTATTGACGGATCGTTAATAAGGAACTTATTACGTCCATCAAAACTGTTCCGTACTATGGCCCAGGTTGTATTGAGCGAGTAGTTTATTTTGCTCAAATGTAAAGCAGTACGTAGAGGTGGGTTTTGAGATTTTAAGCGACCGTTCTGACGTGAGAGATACTGTATAATGGATAGGTTCGTAGCATTCAAGATCTCATTGAATTCTTTGAGTAGTGCCTCCTGACGTCTTATCTCTGGAGGAGCTATATTGCACAGCGCCGGGAGCCAAGGAAGTGGAGTTGACATGAGAGTGCCACTAATAGCTCTCATGACCCTATTAAGTTGGACCGCTTTAGTGTGAACACTATTTAACCAAACGGGAGCACTATATTCAGCAGCTGAATAAACCAGTGACAAAGCAGTTATATGCAGGATGTGTACGTTGGCTCTCCAGGTTGTTTCAGCAATATGATATAATACATTTGCCCCGGTTTTAATTTTAACTGCTGTTTTTTGAAGATGGCTTTTAAAAGTCAGCGATCGATCTAAAGTTACTCCCAGGTTTTGTGGATGATCATTATGATGGAGTTTTACACCATTTAGGAAGATGTTCTGTTTTCTATTAGGCAGTCTGTTACTTAAGTGAAAGCAGGCTACTTCGGTTTTTGATGGGTTAGGATGCAGCTTCCAGGTTCTAAAATATTCTTCGAGGGCTGCAAGGTTACTTATGAGTGTTTCTTCAGTAGTTGTTAAGTTCTTATGTTGGTAAGCTAAAGCAATATCATCCACATATATATAAATTTTCTAGACTTTGTGATTGGGATGTCAGCGGTATACACATTGAATAAAATTGGAGCAAGTACACATCCCTGTGGCAGCCCATTCTTCAACTGTCTAAAAGAGCCTTCATGACTGAGATAAACTTTTATTAACCTGGCAATAAGTATTGACTCCAAAAGTCGCAATAGAAATGAATAGGGAAGGAAAATGTAGAATTTAAACAACAAACCTTTGCTCCATATTGTGTCATAAGCTGTTATAAGATCAATAAAAGCTGCAGATGTTTTCAACTTCTTTTCAAACCCATTTTCGATAAATGATGTCAGAGCTAGGACTGGTTGCTACAGCTTCGGCCAGGGCAAAAACCAGCCCTAGCAACTTATAACAAATGCTAAGAAGATCCTTTCCAGGCTTCAGAACAGCTACTACTTTTGAACGCTTGAATGCTTTTGGCAAATTGTCTGTAGTTAATATCTTATTGTAGACTGTTTAAAGCCATTGTTCCACTTTGCTACCAGCATGCAGCAGAATTTCCGGAAAGATACCGTCAAGACCGACTGCTTTCCCTGCTGGTATAGCAGAAATCGCTCTGTCTATCTCTTCCTCCGTGAAATTTTTGGAGACTTTCAGGAGTGCCATTTGACTTTTTTTTTATTTCATTCAACTTGTAAAGCACATGTTTGTCAGAAGGATGGCGGGTTGACTTTGATAAGCTGACTATCTGTTTTGCTATATTAGAGGCCTTCGGGTGGAGCACTTCATTTTGATTTGGACACTTACCAGTAAAGATTTTCCTTAAAAGTGACCACGGTTTTCTACTGCTGTGGATAAAGTTTATATCTTCAACAGTTTTAACCCATTTTTCTCTTCTGGTACTGTCAAGAGAGTGCAGCAGCAGATTAGCTTTGTTGGAGTTTTCGGTGGCATTAAAATCTTTGTAAAGGTTATCTGATTCCTTACTCCATCCTAGTATATACTCCTTTCTCTATCCTCTTGGTATGCAAGCTTTAGCAATGGATGAGACGAGATTTATAAAACGATCGTAATTTCTTATTGTAGGAGGAATTAATATGATGCTATTGTCAAGCCTAGTGTTAAAGGCCTCCCAATGTGCTTTATTAAAATTCCATCTAGGCTGTGGAAAAGATCAAATAATGGAAATTTGGATCCCCAATGAAACCAGTACTGGTCTAGGTTGAGAGTGGAGAAAAGCATCAAGAACTTTTCTCCTAATTGGCTTTGGTTCATATTGTTCACATGAGCAGAAGCTTAAGTCACAGGAGTAACCTCGACGCAAACGAGTTTAATTAAAAGTGGCTGAATCTTTAGCATCAAAGATCAGGAAAAGGTTATTCATTTCAGCCCAGTCAGCAAGCTATTTAGTTAATATATGTGTGAATGAGCGTGTGATCCAGTTGAAGAGAGCGTGTGTGAGGGTGTAAGTGGAATTTCATAATCTTATTTTTATTTCTAAGTCTGTTAATTTATTTTATACTTGTAATTACATATATCATTTAACTATGGTTATTAATATTATTTACTTTAAAATAGTTTTTTTTATTATAATAGTTATTGTTACTTTTATTCAGTTGCAATTACTGTATTTTAAAACAAAACTGTTATAATTGTAATTATTTTTGTATCAGGTTAAGTGGAAGAAGGGACTTTCTAGTCCCAACTTCGCCTGGTTAAATAAAGTCGTATTTCATTTCATTTCAAGCTTTCTGCCATTTTCATCGTTGGTGATGTAATCCTATTGGCTATGGAGACTGTTAAAGTTCCCGACATAGAGGACTGGGTGTTCAAAACTTGGCAAAATCCTATCGTTACAAAACAAACAAAATTTAGGCCTGCTAAGAAAAGATTTATCAAAATTCCATTCCTAGGGGGTAAAAATAGCATTTCAAAGTTTCCTTTCCCCCATAAGAATAACATTGGCTTTAGTCTAATTTAAAAATTTATTATAAATACTGTAGCTGATACATAAAAAACATAAACATGATACAAAACTGTTTGTATACAGGTTGCCTTTTTAAATGGGCCACCATTGTGATATTGAAAACCAAAAGTCTGACAAAAAACTTCAAATGGGGAACCTTACTTTCTTTTTGGTGACAATTAAAAATACATATTTCAATTTTGAAAAATAGCTGCCATTTTCCAATATGGCGGCCAACTTTGATTTTTCTTATGGAACACCCTATATTTTATGATAGTTTTAGATAAAAATTGTAATTTGTAAAATTTTAAGAATTTTATTTTAGAAATTTTTTCGATATTTTGCTTAATAACGTAGATAAGAGAGCTCAAATTTTCAGATTCCTTATGGAGCTTACCATTGAGATACAATTTTTTTTATATACATTCAAAAAAGTTGATCTAGTCTGCAAAGGTTACAGCAAACATTTGGAAAATCTATGCTATTGTTTTTTCACGATTTGACGAAATAGTGCAATTAGTTAATGTAAATTATATTAATGTAAATGCAGAGAAATTTAAACAAATTTGTGTTACTATTTTGTCACATATTGTTGGCAGCACTGATACCATTATTAGCTGTTTAAGTCAACATCTAATTCAGCTGTCAATATATTTATTTTAATAAATTAATTTATTTCTCACATCTTTTTGTTACAAAGAAATCAATACAAATAAATATTATATTGAGAAGACCTCCATATGGGGAAAGCCTGTGTGTGGAGGCCAAGTTCCAGTCAATTAAACAGCTTTTGTGAGTCAGACTCTTTACAATTAGTTCATGACATACTTACATTGAGAATATTAAAATATATAATTTACTAATAATATAAGTAGCAAAAAAAATATAAATAAACAAATAAGTTGATATTAAAATTGTAGACTATTGCTGAATATATTTATGACAGTACAAACTAATACAGGGTGTCTACAAAAGAACTCCGGGGTTTTAAAAATTCATATATTAATAACTATAGAAGATAAAAAAAGTTTATAATTTGTTCGAAACGATTAGCTTATCAAGTTTTACTCATACCAATAGGGAATGTTTTCTTCAACAGTTGGCAGCTCTGCGTAGCTTTGACCTTGAAACAACGTCTCGGCAGAGAGTGACTCAGTGCCGTCTGGACTGCCGCGCTATGGCGACGCCGCAACAAAAGGCTCAGTGCGTTATTTGGCTTATAGAAACTAATTCTGTTGTTACGGTACAAAGAAACTTTCGACGTAATTACAGTGTTGATCCGCCTACGGACAAAACAATTCGTCAATGGTTAAGTTCTTTCAAGGAAACCGGAAGTGTTTTAAAACAAAAGTCACCGGGTAGGCCGCGTGTGTCACAAGTGAATGTGGACAGAATCCGCACTTCATGCCTTCGAAGCCCTAAGAAATCGATAACAAGGCGCAGTCTGGAGTTGGGATTACCGAGATCAACGGTTCATAAGGTAGTTCATAAAAGACTTTGTTTAACTGCTTACAAGATTCAACTGTTACACCACATTAAACCAGCAGACAAGATTAAGAGATTTGACTTTGCTGTTTCTATTCTGGACAAAATTGAAGAAAATAATAATTTCTTAAAAACTGTTATTTTCACTGATGAAGCTACTTTTCATGTGAACGGGACTGTAAACAGGCATAATTGTAGAATTTGGGGTTCAGAGCCGCCCCATGAGTTTATTCAGTATGAACGTGACACGCCTAAAGTGAATGTTTGGTGTGGTCTCATGCATGATAGAGTCATAGGTCCTTTCATTTTTGTTGAAAGAACTATCAATGGTGATGTCTATTGTGACATGTTGGAGGAATATGTTTTTCCTCAGTTAGATGATATTGAGGCGGAGAAGGGTTTAGTCCACTTCCAACAAGATGGGGCACCGCCACACTTCAGTATGCGTGTGCGTGAGGCACTTGACGCTCGACTCGGCAACAGATGGATTGGAAGGGAAGGACCTATTCCATGGCCTCCAAGGAGCCCTGACATGACTCCGTTGGACTTTTTCTTCTGGGGGCATATCAAGAACCTTGTGTATGGAGAGAAAATCCGAGATGTTGGCCATCTCAGGGAACGAATAATCAATTGCGTGGCAACCGTGCCCCCAGACATGCTGGCCAGGACATGGGAAGAGATTGAATATCGTTATGATGTGTGCCGTGCCACTGATGGGGCTCATATTGAACTGTATTAATATGTAAAAAAAAACTTGACATTACTACCTTTCTAATAATGTATAAAACATTTATATTCCTTTTTTCCTTCATTAAAATATTATACTTCAAAACCCCGGAGTTCTTTTATAGACACCCTGTATAATGTAATAATTTAAGAATGAAATAATAATCAGAAAAAATGTGGTCGATGAGGTGTTGGGTGTGGGCTGTGACACGGGTTGGCTTATCGACACAGAACACAAACCCTGCCCCATACAACATGTCCAGGTAGCGGGCCGCTTGGCAGATCTATTATTCTCAGTTATGCAACAATTGATATCTCCTATCAGCCAGTGGGTCCGGTTTCTTGGTCTACCGCCACACATATGTATTGGAAGTTGACATAAACAGCTGATAATGATAACAGAGCTGCCAACTTCAATTTATCTGTGACAAAATAGTGACAACAATTTGTTTAATACAATTAATTTATTAATTTCTCTGTATAATAATTATTCTGACAAAACATGAAAAGACAATAGCTAAGCATTCATTTTCCAAATGTTTTCTGTAACCTTTGCAGATTACATCAACTTTTTTTGAATGTATATAAAAAAATGGTATCTCAATGGTAAGCTCCATTAGAACACTTTAAGCTCTCTTATCTAAGTTATTAAGCAAAATATCAAAAAAATTCCAAAATTAAAAGTCTTAAAATTACTATTTTTATCTAAAACTATCATAAAATATAGGGTGTTCCATTAGAAAAATCCAAGTTGACCGCAATATTAGAAAATAGCGACCATTTTCAAAATTTGAAATATGGACTTTTTATTGTCTCCAAAAAGTAGGTTCCCCATTTGAAGTTTTTTGTCAGACTTGTGGTTTCCAAGATCACAATGGTGGCCCATTTAAAAAAGACATGTTGTATATTAAAAAACAAAAATACATGTTTGATTTTGGAATTGTTTGTTTGACTCAAAAGGAGTGGTAGAGTTTTTAAAACTGAGTTTATTAATTTCTATTTTAAAACACAGCATTGTCAGTCAGGTAGCGACGAAACAGCGGTGAGCTACTCTAAATAATTTACATACATAATTAGAACGAATCCCTAAAACTAATAACTCTGTTGCTAGGTTTATTCTTTAACTTCCCTCCCCCTTGTGTGTACTTCTTTAATGTTGCAAAGTTTATAGTATAACTTAAAATAGAAAATAAATGTCACACATTTATATATAAGAAATCAACCACTCACCTGTGTTTGATTGGCAGATGTGCGGGCAGAGAAGTTAATAAAGTCTGAAATATATTGCTTAGGCATATTCCGACTCAGTTTGGACATGATTGTAAGGGTCTTGCCTGTGCCAGTTGGGCCCACACAAAGTACATTAGCCTCATTTATTAACAGAGTTCCTAGCAGTTGGGCATTGCGTACATTGTCAATGGTAGGCACTTCTATATCTAAGCACATAAAAAAATAATTATTAGACTGGCATGTTCTTTTGAATTTAGTAACTCAATGAAAATTATAAAAGCATCCCTTCTTTTTGAAGAACTCTGCACTAATTACCAGCACATGATCCTTATATTATATGGCAATCATTATACCTACTCTTATTTAGTCTCAAATGAGGTATCACACTATGACTTAAGGCAGGAGCCACCAAGTTGTGTTATTATCTCATTCCTGGTTGATGAGACTGATGTAGATAAGGGTATAGATGATTAGCATCTTACCCTCCATGAATTTTCTTGTTTGTTAAAATGATGGGAAATAATAAACAGATTGAAGACTGAGCAAATAGGTAAAAACTAGGTGCTTCACATATCAAGAGCAATAAAATATTTTGCAATCAATAGACTACTTATTTACTTTTCATCATTAATAACAACACTAATAAATTCTCATTAAGTTCTTAACAGGCCTTTAACTCTACAAGGTACCCTAATATATAAGTAATACCCTAAATATAAGTAATAGCCAATTTCATATGCTAGAAACTAGATTTACGTCTTTATTTTCAAGATTTAAAGCTCTAGACTCCTTAGCTACATATATGAATATAATCTAATTATCGATTGTCAATTTTGGTTTCTTAATGGCATATCGACTGCTGCAATCATCAACTGGTTAAAAGTATATAACTAATTGAGAAGATTTTATTACTGGATTTTTCGGATTGTAGTAAAGTGTTCAGCATTTGAAGCAGAGTATAGGATGTAAGAATAGCCAACAACTATTTTTTTAGCTATTAACCTGTTGACGAGTAGTTGGAAATGGTTCCAATAGAGTACTGATGGTTATAGCTGCTTGCTCCCAAAAGAGTAATGATGGTTATAACCGTCCAATATAAGCTTGTTCATATAATTAATATTAAGGCTGTTTACGATCTCTGGCGGCATTATCGTATACTATTTTGAATGTGAAACAATCAAAGTAGTTATTACTGTAAGTTATTGGCCTCTGGAAGAATTTTTTGCTGCCAAATAAATGCCCTGTCATTTTCTTGCACCAAATGCTTTATAAGTCATTGTCAGTTGTTACGCTGACAATTACAGTCAGACCTTCCTTCCCCTCTACAGGTTTAACAAGCAACGCCGCTCCACCACGATAATTGTTTGTTTCCTTTACTTCATTCTGACGACTTTTATCTGGGTTCTTGTTTTATGTTTGTTAGCATCTTTTTAGAATAATATTAACACTTTAACCGAAACACCCGTCTCTGAGACGGATGGGGAAATTTCGTTATTGAATGTTGGCAACACTACTTCTTTCCAGAGGCTGGGCTTCGCAGTACCTTTCGGCCACCCTCTCCCCTCAAACACTAACCGGTTTTCAGTTGGTTTTCGGCTATTATTCGTGACTGACATATTGTTTTCGTGAACTCTACCCATCTCGCAGACGGGACGTTTCGTATTACGTTTGGCACAATGTTTGGCACAATGTTTCAAATTGTGTTTTTGAATATTTAGTCAAACGTTGAAGTGTTGCGTATTGTACAAATATTTAGTGGAACGTGTACAAAGTGTACATATTTTTGTTTATCTGTAGTTTTTTCCTAGTGTT
Source organism: Stictocephala bisonia (assembly GCA_035578905.1). NCBI lineage: Eukaryota > Metazoa > Arthropoda > Insecta > Hemiptera > Membracidae > Stictocephala > Stictocephala bisonia. Next base: position 20,023 of record JAQJVL010000967.1, on the reverse strand, counting down.
ATATTTTCATAGTGATTTTGTTTTTCTCTCTTTGTGTGCAAACATGGATCGTCCGTCTACTTTCAGTGGCAAAGTTAGTGTCAGGGACTCAAACTTTCGAGATCGCATAAGGCGAATGCTTCATGATGTGGATTCAGACAGTGACATAGAAAGTCCTGTGGATGATTCTGATGAAGATCCTCACTACGTTCCAGTGAACAATAGTCAAGAGAATGATAGTGAAAGCAGTGACGATGATGACGAAGTAGTAGACGAAGATTTGCAGGAATTGAATGAAAATTAGGAAATGAATGATGAGCCGAATCGACCAGAATACTTATTTAGCCGCCTAAAAAAAGGCAATTCGGACCTCCTTACTGCTGGACAACTAAAGAACCATCCAGAAATGTAAGAACGCCAGCAAGGAATATAATTAGAGGAAGACTGCCAGGGTTATTGCAACCAGCTAAAGCTTTGGGGAATTCTCCCAGTACCAAAGATGTCTGGTCCCTCTTATTTGATGATGGAATGGTTCAAAATATTGTAACTTACACAAATAAAAAACTTGAATCTGTGCGCAGTACGGTTGGATGCACGTACCCATAAATCAAGCTATAGAGATACAGATGAGTTAGAAATAAATGCCTACATTGGTCTTTAATTATTAGCAAGCATTCTTAAGTCCAGCCACAAGGATATGGCATCTCTATTCTCAAAAGATGTGACAAATAGACCATACTTCAATGCCACTATGTCAGTCAAGCGATTTGAAATACTGACATCCTGTATAAGGTTTGATGACAAAGAAACTAGAGTTCAACGTAAGAAAGAAAATAAAGCGGCAGCTATATCAGAGTTATTTTCACAGTTCATTTCTAATTCACAAGAAAACTATAGCGTTTCATCATGCGTCACAGTTGATGAGATGCTAGTACCCTTCAGGGGTAGATGTTCATTCAGAGTTTATATGCCGAAAAAGCCTCACAAATACGGCATAAAGGTTCAATGTCTGTGTGATGCTGCCACATCTTACTTGTACAATGGGTACATATACACAGGGAAAGATTCTGACGGAGTTGGACTTACTGAAGAAGAATTAATGCTGCAAAAACCAACTCAAACCGTTGTGCGCTTATCTAAACCACTTCATCATACTAACAGAAACATCACTTGTGACAACTATTTCACATCTCTTGAGACCGTAGATGTTTTGAGATCAAAAGGTCTAACCGTAGTTGGAACACTAAATAAAAATAGGTTGGTGATACCTCAAGAACATCTGCCTCAAAGTGGTCGACCTGTAGGCTCATCTTTGCACTGTTTCAATAATGGAATAACAATGGTATCATATATTCCGAAGAAAAATAAGGCTGTTATCCTCATGTCTAGTATGCATTATACTAGTGAAATTGACGAAACCACACACAAACCGGAGATAATATGTTACTACAATAAAACAAAGTGTGGTGTGGACCTAATGGACATGAAGTGTGCCATATACACTTCTAATCGTAGAACTCGACGATGGCCACACGCCTTGTTTTGCAGAATCCTCAACGTATGTGGTGTGAATGCCTACATTCTCTAGCTCTGCTATAAGGATGCTCCAATTGTATCAAGGTAGGCCTAATTGTGTATTTACCTATTACTGCTATTTCATTTTACATTTTATACTACATTTTTCTTCATTGAGATTTATTTTTCTTTGTAATGGACAACAAAATAAGTATCTTAAAAATTTGTATTCCCTTTATCCAATTACTCTAGCCAATATTCTACAAAGTATTCACAGCTGGGAAGTACAATAAGTTTTATATTTCAGGTTCACGTTTCTGAAGAAGCTTGCACAAATGCTAATTGAACCACACATGCGTCAACGACTAGAGATACCTAATCTAATTCGGTACACAAAGGACGAAATTAGAAAGGCTCTTGGTATGACAGCACCACAACGTCGTAACGTGGAGGGGATTGCCGAAGACAGGTTGCCTAAGAGGAAAACCTGTAGGAAATGTCTATCAGCAAAAAAAAGGATGACAGCTTACTGCTGCATAAAGTGCAAGAATCCCATCTGTTTGGAATGCAGCAGAAAGCTCTGCACAGACTGTGCTGCTGACTGTGTTTAGATAAAGTAAATGACAATCATGTAATCATTATCTTTTTCTCATTCTTTTATATGAAACAAACTATTCATAACATAAAATACTTTTTTTACTATGTAGGTCTGTGTAAAAGTATGTATAATCAATAAATTTGTCATTTAAAATAACTTTGCTGTTCATTATTTGTAATAAGCCTTTAATTATTTAACCTACCATTTAAATATACTACAAAACACACAATGCAGTCTGTGAGACGGGATGTTTCGGATAGTGTGTTTCACGCTATGTTTCGGTTAAGGTGTTAATACTGAGTTGATACTATCTTAATAAAAATCTCTGTGACACAAACTGAATTAAGTAATGGTTATAATTAATTAAATAAAGTAAAACGCCATGTTTATTTGTAAATAGGCACACATAAATAAGGCAACCCTCTTATCGGCAATGCTGGTGGTAATCCCCGCTAATGTAGGTATACATTTTCAAGTTCTGTGGCCCATCTGGAACAATCTTTATGTAGTGCATTTTAATTATTCATTAGGTGACTATATCGACTGTTGTACATCAGTTTATTAAATATTTCACATTCGGTAAGCCTAGTTGATTTTTTTAAAATTTTTTTTCATTTGTAATTAATGACTCCATTTATATTACAAATGTAATCTGCAAATCTATCAATATATGAAATGATGTAATAATAAAATAACTTAAAAATTTAAATTATTTATTTATTTGACAAAGTAAATATTGAAATAGACTTAACATAATACTGAATTTATAAAGAAAAAGACTGGACAGACATAAAACTGTACGTTTTATGATATGGATATATAAAATTAATTTTTTTAAATCATTGATCTATTTATATATAATAACTAAGATAAAAATAGCTTTTACCTTATGGCCTAATTGAGACAATATGTGTACAGAATTGTTTTTCATTTTATTAAAAAGTCCTGTTATATTTTTACTTTCTCTGGCATAGAATTTAAATTTGTTAAAATATAATTTGGTTCCAAGTAATTGCTTTATTGTTTTTTAAATATATCATTAACTCTATGTTCGGTAAATATATCTGGCCAAATGTATCTAATTAAAATATAAAAAATGTCCTAGCTGTCCGTATTTTGTACGGACAGTTTGTATTTTACATTCAATGTCCGTGTCTGCACCATACAAAGAAAAAACCGGGCAAGTGTCCGTATTTTTCATTCTATTAATATAAAAGTATATATTTTAAATATTTAATACTGTAAAAAATACAAACATGTATTACTTCGGGCAATCGTCAATTAACACTCATGAGAGGTTGTGTAATGTCTCACATACTACGCTCTATTATTATAATCCCATACACCTCCCTCCCATTAAAAAAAATTTGTCGATTCTTGAAATGGCCGAAAATGACTGTGAACATTTTGAAAGAGTATTGGAGTTTGCTCTTTCTCTACTCAGACTTTCGGCACCAGTTGAACGAGTTTTATTCTAATAAAAAATGTCAGAACCCCCAATCAAATTAGACTGTCAGTGGAGAATGACAAAGCTGTTCTAAGCATCAAAGTTAACAATGATAAGTCATGTAATATCTTCAGAAAAATGTTACTGGTTTCAGCCTTCAGCCAGTATACCAGTACAACTAGCACAAGAGATGCCTGAACAATTATGACATATTATTGAATTCTGCCAAGTTAACTTAAACGTAATGAATGACTTTTTATAAAACTATGGCTCTAGAAAATAAATTTGATCAGCATAACTACTAAAAAAAAGGCTTTAGTCAGTATTTCTTAAGCGCTGGTTAGTCAGTTTTAACTTTTAAACCCTATTGTAAAGAAATTACAATTTCTGATTCAAAAAAGATTTCTGGTTGATTCATTAGTTATTTTGGTTAAATTTGAAAAGTTTTTAAGCTGGCCTTGCTCGAAAATTTCATATGACGGTTTTTTATGAATTAAATGAGGTTTTCATTAAAATGATTAAATAAATTGTCCGTCGCAACTACAATGTAATGACATCATGGAAATGAACAATTTTTTTTAAATTTTACTAGGGTCGAAATGGTTAGATCTATCTTCAGTCTAAATTTCAAAATATAAATGTACAGAAATTGTTATTTACACAAACCCCTAAATCAGGGTTCCTCACTAGGATTTCATGATGAGCCTTATTACTTTTCTCAAAATAATCTAAGGGTTGCAAGTACCATACATATACATAGAGTTTCTATATACACCCATATACATACATTATCGGTAAAGAAACCTAGTCAGTAAACCAAATATGATGTATAATACAACACTATTTAAAATAATTAATTGGAAATAACAGACAAATGATTTTACTTGCCTGTACTTAATACATTATTGCAGTTTTTAAAAAATTAAAGGCCGCAAGAAATAGTGAGTATCCCTGCCCTCTCAACTAAAAGTTTGCAATGCCTTTGCACGCACAACAAACCACAAGGAACAATGTCAAGGACAAGGAATATCGGCGTGGCCACAGTAGACAATTTGGGCAGCCAGAGTGGAGAACAGGAAGTACTTCCGGAGGAGTGACTCAAGAGAAAGAGAAAGAAATGGGGGAATGAGAGGGGTAATTAGTTTCCTTTACTGCTCATAGGTTGCGCACTGAACAGTCAAAACTTGAGGCGATTTCACCTTCTTTAACTCTATTAACAACAGATAGCAGTACGTTCGCTCCCATAATCTGTGCCTCAACATTTAGCATTGGATGGAACTATCTTCTATGTATAGTAAAATTAATGGTTTTTACCAAGTAGAAATCAGTTTTTTGAAACAACTTAAAAGTTTTTATATTTGAGTTATTATTATTTGTTTACAAAAACAAAGTCACACACATTGTGAGAGATAAGTTTAATTCAGTCCAAGTTTGTATGCTCTTAGCATCTACCCTGCCCACTCTTCACGTCAAGTAAAACCAAGCGCAGTGTTGTTAAAAAATATCATAAAAAAGTAATTGACAAACAGAAATCTTTAAAAAAATTAGATCACAAACTTTGTCATGTAGTTAAGAGGTTATGAATATTCTAGAAACTTATATTATTGTTTTACCTGAATATTTCATGTCTGATGTGATGACATAAGAGTCAAGGCCATCCATCCAATGGAGCCAGCGGGGTGGACAGGGCTCACCAGTTTCAGTAGGCATTGTAAACCCTCCATCATGGAGTCTGCTCATAAATAACATAATAAATATACATATAAGATATATATGGGCACTTTTTGATATACTATAAATCAACAAAAATGTTATAATAACTAAGATAGCAAATAAATAAACATATTCTGTACATGGTGTGCACTCAAGGTCTGTCTCTTCACAATAGGCATGTCTTAGCAGAATCTTTTAGCATTTCTTAACATTGCTAAAACGTTCTTCAGGACACGATGGTCTACCTTTGACACAGTTTGGAGCAAAGGTTTGTTGTATAAGTTCTAAAGCCTCCTTCCCTGTCCCTTTCTATTGCGACTTTTGGAGTCAATGCTTAATGCCAGGCTAATAAAAGTTTATCTCGGTCATGAAGAAAGCTCTTTTAGACAGCTAAAGGATGGGCCGCCATAGGGGTCTATACTTGCTCAAATTTTATTCAATGTGTATAACGCTGACATCCCAATCACAAAGACTAGAAAATTTATATATGCGGATGATATTGCTTTAGCTCACCAACATAAGAACTTCACAACTACTGAAGAAACACTCACAAGTGACCTAGCAGCCTTCAAAGAATATTTTAGAACCTGGAAGCTGCATCCTAACCCATCAAAAATTAAAGTAACCTGCTTCCACTTAAGTAACAGACTGACTAATCGAAAATAGAACATATTCCTAAATGGTGTAAAACTCCATCATAATGATCATCCACAGTACCTGGGAGTAACTTTAGATTGATCGCTGACCTTTAAAAGCCATCTTCAAAAAACAACAGTTAAAATTAAAACCAGGAGAAATGTATTACATCATAATGCTGGAACAACCTGGGGAGCCAACGAACAAGTTCTGCGTACTACTGCTTTGTCACTGGTCTATTCAGCTGCTGAATATAGTGCTCCCGTATGGCTAAATAGCGTGCACACTAAAGCAGTCGATGTCCAACTTAATAGGGTCATGAGAGCTTTTAGTGGCACTCTCATGTCATCTCCACTTCCTTGGCTCCCGGAGCTGTGCAATATAGCTCCTCCAGAAATAAGACGTCAAGAGGCTCTACTCAAAAAATTCAATAACATCTTGAATGCCCCGCACCTACCCATTATACAGGATCTCTCAAGTCAGAACGATCGTTTAAAATCTCGAAACCCACCTCTTCGTACTGCTTTCCATTTGAGCAGATCAAACTTCTCACCCAATACCACTGGGCAGTGTGGAATAGTAACCAATATAGCATGGAACAGTTTTTATTTTTATGTAACGATTCCTTATTAACGATGCGTCAATACCTATAGGTGGGATGAACCTCCCTCATAGGGAGTGGATACTCTTGAATCGGTTCCAAACTGGCATAGGCAGATGCAATTACTGGATGTATCATTGGGGATTGACACTAGATCAGTCATGTGATTGTTGTGAGTCTATCCAAACATGGATCACATAATTAATCCCCTATGATCTTTTACAGAGGGATTGGACATCAAGCACAGAATCAGGTCTTAGATGGACTTAGCTTTGTGACAGGAGATCACTTTACATTTTTTAATTAATGAATATAGAGTCATGACTTTTGGATATTTATCCAAATATACGATTGCAGCTTTAAAATTAACAAATTGTAGCTGACAACAAACCATAAAATATAAATAACTATTTTATATATTTATAAAATAACTATTTTAACTATGTTTTACAGTAACTACACAACCGGACACAACACAATTCACTCGAAACAGACCTCTGAACAAAAACATGGTGGCAGTTGTTGAAAGTTCATACATAAAATTAAAGCTGTACCGGGTCGTTTGAACGGTACATTTTGCTTCTGGTCGTCGTGGTTCGCCAGGCTGAATGAGACCGCTCGTGTGCTGCGAGTAGTTTACGTTAGTGGCCGTTGGCTCGGACTCTATCGTTTCTTGTTTCCAGCTTCGGTCAGGTTGGCTTTCGTTTCACTGGTTTCTCAGCGGCCGATCGTAACATGTACTGCTAGAGACTCTTTAAACTCCAGGGTCTTTGAGTGGGACGTTTTCCCTCAGCCTGCCGTCCGGGGGAAGGTCGACCATCTACACTGCCAGCCTGGCCTGAGGACCATGTCGTAGAGCCCATGTTTCGACTCCGCTGCCATCCCTACATCTGGGTGTTGTTCTGTCCTCAGGTCAGTGTGTTCCTTTTTGTTCCTGGCAGCTGAGCTGGGGGAGTTGTGATTTATTCGTTTGTGGACTAAAAATGAAAAAAAAGAAGAAAATCTCTAGGCCACTAACTACGATAAAATTAAAAAAAAATAGTTTTTGCCACCCTTGATCCTATCGCCCAACTGATTTTGAGCCATTCCCCAGTTGGCAAGACTTCCAGTTTTGGTGGGGGATGGGTCTCAAAGCTGATTAAGATTCACTTCAAAAGAAAACAACTTCAACTTTCTCCATGATCTTGTTACGCTCAAGATGACAAATCAGAGGATTTGGCACACTGAGATCAGGGATTTAGATGTCAATGCAACAAAGGTAAAATATCTCTATGACACACAGATCAACACCCACCCACTCTATGTTACAACACATTTAAAACAACAAATATCTAATTTATAATTTAAGGATTTCTACTTTTAATGTAATATGGTTTTAAGATTTTTAATTTTACAGTAATAAAGAAGAAAATAAAGATTAGCTACATATTGAATTAAGTTGATTTTTTGTTGTTTTTTACTTTGATTATTTTATAATTAAAAAATTAAATTCATACAGCTGCTAAAGAAATTAAAATTATTCCATACTTGAAATCATAAACTAATGGACCGTCAGGAAATGATGTAATCATAAGTGGGTCCTCTGCCATTGTGTCTCGAATCCACTTGGAAAATATCTCTCTATAGGCGTAGTCGCAAGTGCCTCCAATACTCCAGATCACAGAGAACACCACCCAAGGACCCACCAAATCAGCTGGACAAAAATAAACAGATTTTATAAATATCTCTATGGAATTTTCTTCTTAGTATTAAATTAATTTTGTGAACCACCCTTACTTAAGCTTCTCTTATTTACCCAAAATATGAAGGTTTTTAAATTGTATGTGAACTAGATTTTAAAGCTGTATAAAGAAACTGAAGAAGTGTCAGTGGTACTGAAGATTGTGTATCTAGTAGTGTTTGAGTTAGAGGGCTGAGGACATGTCCTCTAGAGTTAGTTTGCTGACGCCTTTACTGTCCTTTAATATGAGTTTCAGTCCTTACAAAAACAATTTTTGAAAATTCTAATTATAGTGGGAAAATAAATCTACATCCTACATTTATTTATTTTTAAGACTAAATATTAAAATTTACATTTTATTATTCATGAGTAGAATGTAATTTAACAAAACAGGTAATTTGTTAACTTATTGCTTAAAAGTTTATTTCTGTTGAATTGAATAAGCTTGTCAAGAGCAAGTCTTTCTTTGTGAAGAAGGAGAAGTGGTAGAGATCAAGAAGAATCCTTGTTGGGAGGGGAAGAAATGGTGATATAATGGATGAATGAAAAAAAAAGAGGAAATATAACAAATATAGATTGGTTGACGATATATGGATGATAGGGTTAATTTAAATACAGTAAATGTTATGAAATCGAAAGAGGCCTGGTAAAAGAGACTGTAATGAAATGAATGCAGGAACCCTTAATCCTATTGTAATTAATGTGTTACCTCTCAAGGGGCCACATTTTTGTCAAAGAGATTTTAGTATGCTATTTGTTTATTCCAATGTAAAGAAAACAAATGGCGGTTCCCTCTCTTGATGGAGGGAATGATTTCAGCATGAGAATTCCAGTATGTAAAGAAATATAATTGATTAGCCATTATTTCCCACTGATGTACCTTTCCATACTTTTAGGGTTTTAGCAACAGATCATAATGAAAAATTAAGGACAAAATAATCATAGACAGTATAGAATAACAGCTGAATATTGTGCTCCTGTGTGGCTTAACAGTACACATGTACGAGAGTTTGATATACAACTAAATAGAGTGATGAGGGCTATCAGTGGCTCCCTCATGGCAACCCGTCTACCATGGCTTCCAGTGCTGTGCAACATAACTTCTCCAGATATAAGACACAAAGAGGCACTCCTCAGAGAGTTTAGAAAGATCCTATCTACTTCGAATCTCTCCATTTTGCAAGATATACCACAATATATAGGGTGACTTATATCTAGAAAATCACATCCTTGACTAGCTTACAGTTATTCTCAAACGTATTTTCACCAAAAACCACCTGGGCGTTAACTTGGGATATGTTTGATGGTCGAAACAAGTTCGTGGTATCAGACCCTATAAGGAACCTCCCTTGTAAGGAATGGACTACATTGAGTCGCTTTTGCACGGGTGTGGGAAGATGCAACTACTGAAAATTTAATTGGGGAATAGCAAATATCATTTGGTCATGTGATTGGGGGATTAAAGTTCAAACTATGTATCATATAGTTTATGAGTGCCCATTGCGTTCTTTTCAGGGGGGATTAGCTGGTCTTCAATCAATCAGAGAAGCAGGTGGTTAAGAAACCTGGATTTAGCTCTGTGACGGGAGATCAATGTTTAAACACTCAGACAAAAGTACATTGTACTATGGATTTTATTTTAATATTTTTTAACTGTGTAATTTTTTTATTCTTTTACACGTTTGGTGGCTGGCGTATGAAGGCCATACGAGATATATATATAGTATTGAATAGAAGAGGCGATGAGGATAAATGTAGCTCTTAGGGAAAATTGAAGGGCAGCAAGGAGGGGTTTATTTGAACAGAGTGAAGAAAAAGACTTCTTGCTATAGGATAAGAAAAATTGAATTCATAATGTTTTCAGAATAAAAAAAAAATTTCAGAACACAACACTACTTTTCAAAAATCAAGGGACAATTCGTCCAACCACAACAACCTCTCCCAAACCAGCTAGGCACAGTTCCCCAACTCATCACAGGTCCACTTGCTATGGAGAATCAGTTTGTCTTTGACGTTCAAGGTGAGTTCAGACTGTAAGTATAGAAGTTCTTGGTTCCTGGTCTCCCATACCTTGTGGAGTTGGTAAATGAAATGCTGCTGGATAAGCTGAATATTTTTACTATTTAATAAACAGTTCTGTGTATTGATGATTGATAATGTTTTATATTTTATTGTTTATATTGTATATTTTGTTATAATTGTGTATATTTGTAATAGTTTATAAGAAGACCATAATCTATAAGCATGTAGTTTTTAAGGGTTTTCTTACATTGATATAGATTGTTTGGAAGACGAAAATAATATTAATTAACCCTCTAGGTGATTTTCGCCCGAATTCGGGCGATTGTTTTTGCTGCCCAAGTGTTTTTCGCCCGAATTCGGGTGATGATTTAACCTGTTTACGCACGTATAATTTATAGTACGATCGATCGATTCGGAAAAACGCATATCGAACAATTATACAATAACATTGTTGTTGGGAATTTAAAAAACCAATCCTTATAGATAAATACAACCAATACATGGGAGGGGTTGATGTGAGTGATAAGGCTGTTTACCATCTCTCTTGCAGCCGCCAGACAACTAAATATTGGAAACGCATTTTTTACAATCTCTTGGACATTTCTCTATACAATTCTTATATTTTATACACCCTAAATACAGACAAACCTATTGATAGATGAAGGTATTACATTAGTATTGTTGAAACCCTGGCATACACCAGAGACATAGCTCCTGTTGCTGGCCCTTCAGGTGATACTCCGCACAAAATAACAATAATTCCTAATAAATCTAATAAATTGTGTCCTATTTGCAAAAGGAAGGCAACATATTGGTGCCCAGGATGTAATTGTGGGGTGCATAAGGAATGTTTCCATAAGCTGGATCATTTTTGGAGGTCCCTAAAGGCTCGAAAGAAAAGGAAGACAGTGCATCCTCAACAAGTGCTCACAAACAGTGATTTTAGCCAGTGTACATATTTTAGTTTTTTGTGTTTTTTGACAATTTTAATTGTAAAACCTGTACATATCTAGACACATTCTTTTTCCTTTTAAAATTTTGACCAATATGTATATCTTGGATTTTTGGTATTGTGTATATAATTAAGTTTCATATGCCTGGTCATGAACAGAAAGAAAGATAAATTTCAAGTTTTTCAAATTTGAAGTAAAGTGGATCTCATGTACATAAGGTAAGAGAATTTTACTATACACCATTAGATAGCACATTTACTGTACTTTTAGAAAATATACTACATGTAACCTCTAAGTCAATTTTTATATTTTTTGTTGATTTTTGAATAAAATTCTGCAAAACGACAAAAAATCGCGTGACGCTAAGGGGTTTTTTAGTGCGACACCTAGAGGGTTAAGTGTTATGCCAAGGTAGTAAGTAACACAGGAAGTAAAACTTAAAGCATTGGAAATATAAAAAAAATTACCAATCATTGCACAATCCAATGCCAAAAAATAACTTTCAAACAACATTTACTTGATTGTTTATTTTAAGGTCAGTCAAGAATAGTATGTTTTCAAAGTAATTAGGAAAAATCATGTTTGTATACAGAGCTAAAAAATGTTAGTTCATTATAAACTTTACATATTGCAATCTCTCCTTATTTAGATTACACAAAACAATGTATCCTCTTAAAAATGGTCTCAAATAAAAATTCACATAAAGTAAAATAGTCAAGACTCTCAATGTCTTCTCCAAATTGCTTCCTTGGAGAAATATACAACTAGATTACTGCAATCCTATCTACTTGGTGAAAAATACAAGGTGTTTTTTTCACACTTAAAATACAAGAAGATAAAAGGTAAAACTCACGTAAGAGATTGAGGAAGGGTTGAGAGGGCAATGGTTTTCCCCCAGGACAGGTGAGGGGGCGTATAAAACAGTTCAGTATCCTTAGGCAAGATTGCAACAGTGCTGAATCAACAGAAAGGTACCAACTCCTGCATGTTCGAACGTAGCAGGTTAATCGCTGGCAGCAGATAAATGTCCAGTAGCTCACGAAACCGAGGCTCCAAATCCAAAGCTTTCTGTCATAATATTTCAGACATAGTTAGCAAATAACAAGAAACAATTAATCAAAAATAAATTTTAAATTAGAAATAATACCAATTCTAACAGAACACACTCTCAAGTAATTAAAAAAGGTAGAATAAGTTATACAAATTTTCTACTCACCATGTAAGAATGAAGTTTACTTATTGTTGAGAAATGGTAAAATGTGTGCTTAATATTTAATTTAGGAGTCATAGGATTTTGTGACAGTGCAACAAACAATTCATCCTCCAAGAAAAGGTACCAGCTCCTGAATGTGTGAACGTAGCAGGTTAATCACTTTCAAGAGGTAAATGCCCAATATCTCACATAACCAAGGCCCCACATCCATAAATTTTAACATTGATAACATAAGTCATAGACATCAAATATTTTACAAAGACAATAACTCCTTTTAAACAAGGGGAAAACCATGGCACTTACATTTTACAACTGAAAAGTCTGTTGAAATCAAATTCTTTATTTGTTGATTAACAGTGGTAATATTGCTTGACAAGAGTAAGTTTAAACTATTGTACATGAGTAGTATTCAAGTGATAAAACGATTGACTTAAATTCCTTATCTACTAAAAAACTATCAACTCATTAATATTCCTTATTGATAAGAAATTCTGTCAAATGCTTAATAAAAAGAGTGAAAGAAGACTGTGCTCTCAGACGTGATGGTAAATTATTAAATAATTTTATTGAGGAACCAACTTGTTTCTCAAAGAAGGAGGTGAGGTGCTGAAGGATAGATTATAAACGGAGTGTGTTTGTGATGGATAAAGGTGGATATAACATTTAAAGAATGACTCAGTCTCAAAAATGTACAGACAAGGAAAGGTCAACATACTCGCTGAGCGAAACCTGCCTCTGCATGATTGTGACTCACAGAGGCCAAGCAAGATTCTTATTGCCTTTTTCTGAAGACGGAAAATATAACAGGTACCTGCGGATTCAGCTCCCCAAATTAGTAGACCATGAAACATATGCGGGTAAATACAACCAAAGCAAGCAGCCAATAGTACATCTCTATTGGCAAAATATGATAGTCTACACAAGACTATTATTTTATTTCTATGATTTGTTAATATTTATATAATGTGTTTATCTAACAAAGTATCAATGTAAATAGTTCTATGATTTGAATTACGTTTTTGTGTTGTGAAGTGTAGAATCAGATGAAGCATAGTGGACTTGAACTCATCCTGATATAATTTATTGTAAATGTATAGTACTGCTATAATGTAATTGGGTTGAACCTGTATTGTAGCAAGAAAATAAAATAAAATAAATAAAAATAAAAGACAAAATGCCTCTAATCACATTACCACCCACTAAGACTTTCACCTGTTGTATTATTGGGCAGGGGCTTACAAAACAATATGTTTTCATGAATAGAATCATCGCAATCATACCGATGTAGCACAAAAATTGAGCACAGTTGGCTACATCTGTCGACTTATCCAATTGAATTGCAAAAAAAGTACTTTCTTTTATTTACTTCTTTAGTTGACTCTGAACATTTCCAGCCATATTAGATATCCGTCTTGCTATAGTATCATTTGATAGCAGGATTTTTTTTAGCTTTTCAGTATCTTGAGGGCTAAATATATTTGAAACCATATGACTTGCTGCGGAAAGAATCAATTCCTCAGCTATTGTATGGGGATTCCATTTTTTTAGCGATCTTGAGCGCTACCTCGTATGAAGCTTTAAGAGCATTTTTACTAACGTTAGAACGATCTGTAATGTTTACCTGTTGACTTTGAAAGGATGACAGTTTTCTTAGGAAAAATTCCACTCGTTTGTCTTTCAAGATGGCGTTTCATTTTTTAAGGCTTCTTGCTTTCGGCTAACAACAAACACTTCATTACATACAACACGTTGAGGTTTGTTTGCTAGTTCAGTAAAACCAAATTGCATGTATGACTGGTCATATTTGCGGCACTTTGTTTTTGCACACTCACTAGCACAATAGCTGAGGAATTAATTCTTTCCGCAGCAATTGATGTGGTTTCAAATATATTTAGCCCTCAAGATGCTGAAAGGCTAACAAAAATCCTGCTATCAAATGATACTATAGCAAGAGAGATATCTGTCGTGGCTAGAGATGTTCAGAGTCAGCTAAAGAAAAAAGTAAAAGAAAGTACTTTTTTGCAATTTAATGGATGAGTCAACAGATGTGGCCAACTATGCTCAATTTTTGTGCTACATCGGTGTGATTGCGATGAAAACATATTGTTTTGTAAGCCCCTGCCTAATAATACAATAGGTGAAACTCTTTATAAGGTGTTCGTTGAAGCAACTGAATCTATTGAAATTGATTGGAAGAAGTGCGTTTCAATTTGTAGTGATGGAGCAAAGGCCCTTACGGGAAAAAGAAGAGTGGCTTGATTACCAGGTTAAAACATATTTAATACCGAACGCAAGCTGGGTCCACAGGCAAGCTTTGGCAGCTAAGAACATGCGAGATGAATTACGAGAAGTTTTAAATGAAGTTGTCAAGTTAGTGAACTACATCAAAAGTCGTCCACTGCAGAGTAGGTTGCTTGAAACTTGTGTTAAGAGGTTGCATAAACATATTCTCTTTCACACTGAAGTACGGTGGATATCCCGTGGTAATGTGTTGAGCAGGTTGTTTGAATTAAAGTCAGAAATGTTGATACTTTTGGTTGATAGTAAACCCGAACTTTCCTCTTTTTTCAGTGATGAAAAGTGGTTGGTAAAGCTTGTTTATTTAGCAGCCATCTTCTCTCATCTTAATGTTTTGAACTTATCCCCCCTACAAGGACCAAAAAAACTGTTCTGTATGTTCAAGACAGAGTAAACGGGTTTGTAAAAAAACTTGGAATATAAAAGTTAAGAAAGTAGATTTTGAAAATGTTACTCTTACTCAAGAGTTCGTAGAGTGTGTCAGGTTTTGGTGCCACATCCCTCACACTTCATCTCTCTCCTTACTAGTATCATCTCATCTCCAAGCTTTGATCAAACAGTTTACAGACTACAATCCAGTTAAGGATATAAGTGGGGTTGTATGGTTAGTCAATACGTTCATTGAGCAAGCCGTAACAAAAGCTGAGCTAAGTGCCTGTCATCATGATCAACTGATAAAAGATTTCAAGTGATCAGTCAGCTAAAGTAACTTTTAAAAAAGCTTATATCTACAAATGTTGGATGGGTATTAAAAAGGATTACCCAGAATTTTCCACAACAGCATTACAAATTTTGATGCCATTTTCTACTTCTTACAACTGTGAACAGGGATTCTCCATAATGATGAATTTAAAACAAAATCAAGAAATCGTTTAACGCTGGAAAATGACATTGTTTTGTGTTACAAAGCTCATTCCAGATATTTTATAAATTGGTTAATTCCAAACAAGCTCATGTATCCCACTAACTAATAGAACACAAAAACCAACTTGTAAGTGTATTAAAAGCTTTATGCGTACTCCTTTTTTAAATAAAAACTACAGCAATAAATTAATTTTCTTTAAACATTTCTTTCATATCTCGTCCCCTAGACACATCTTGCGATCCCCGTGGGGGTCGCGAACCACCTTTTGAAAACCCATGCTCTATAACACTGACAATTGTAATTCCTACACATAGTAAATCGCTAACTGCTTGAAAATTATGTCATTGACATTAGAACATTTTTCTTTTCATTAGGTGGCTTATGTTTTCTTTTAGTGAATTTATCTCCCAGTTCTATCCTACTTAATTTTAGTACAAGTGCTGACTAACTTAACCTCTCATTAAGAAATAAATAATGTACACTTAAAATACCAAATGACATTTTTAAGTACCTGAGGCAAAGTTTTGACCCAACAGTTAATGAAGGGTTGCAGACCCAGTACACTAGGCTCTAGGTAAACCATTCCGCAGCGGCTGACTGTAGCTGGTGAGGCAACGGCCAAGTCTGCCACCTCAAACATCATTGTCTGGTTGTCAGTGAGCTTGATTATCTCACCACTGGTTAAGCAGAGCTTCTTGTTGTCATCCAAGACTGTGTTCATGTTCTCAATCCACACAGCATCAACTGGTCCATCAAATACATACCAAAACTTATCTTGGTCTGGACAAGCCACTCCTATTCGCACCAATGATGGCAGTATTCCATCTGTCCTGCAGTGAACAAATAACACATAAATAACTAATTGAAAATTTTACTTTACTGGTAAGAAATAATTTTTACATAACAAATTATATGGCAATTTTGTTATTATTAACAGAGCTGATCAAATAAATTGCAACATTGAGTGTTTTGCTTTTTTTTTGTATTTAGGCTAGTTGGCACTACAGCTTTCTTTGTCTTTACACTTCTTAACACTTACTGGACTCATAATCCTAATGTTATAATCCTGTTCAAATAATTTACTGCAATTAATTAGTGAAATGGTAAGAATTTTAAGGAGGTTAAATTGAACTTCTCCCTTAGTTCAACTTTTTTTTTAATTGCTTCAAAACTTTCCAGATCACTCCCCCACAACACAAAACATTTTTTGTATTATTATACTTTGGTATTGGATTTTTGGAAATTACTTTTGGATATTTGTAATATAGCTCTATATTATATTATATACACATGTCCATTAATTCTTCAGTCTTTCTTAAAATGGTGTATTGCCATTAAAATAAATAAATAAACCATAAGGAAGTGTATATGACTACCCGTAGCGTTGGCTAGAGAAATATATATTTCAATGATTGGCCTTGGAATTAAATATTTACTTTTAATAGCATAAATTATTTTTCCACAACCACCAAAACCACTGGATCTATGGTAATGTATGTTTATCATAATATTCTTCAGGTTGCAAAATTTCAACTATTGTGTCTTCAGGAGCACATCATTACCACCTACATTAAAGTGATATTGTATAGTAGTATGTTGCTACCTTGCCGCATGTGTAACTCACTGTCTTCAGGAGCACATCATTACCACCTACATTAAAGTGATATTGTATAGTAGTATGTTGCTACCTTGCCGCATGTGTAACTCACTGTCTTCAGGAGCACATCATTACCACCTACATTAAAGTGATATTGTATAGTAGTATGTTGCTACCTTGCCGCATGTGTAACTCACTGTCTTCAGGAGCACATCATTACCACCTACATTAAAGTGATATTGTATAGTAGTATGTTGCTACCTTGCCGCATGTGTAACTCACTGTCTTCAGGAGCACATCATTACCACCTACATTAAAGTGATATTGTATAGTAGTATGTTGCTACCTTGCCGCATGTGTAACTCACTGTCTTCAGGAGCACATCATTACCACCTACATTAAAGTGATATTGTATAGTAGTATGTTGCTACCTTGCCGCATGTGTAACTCACTGATTCACATATACAAATTCTAACCCACTTCCAGATGAGCTATAAACTTGAAATTTGGCACACTTGTAGCTTTTACCAAGCAACCGACGGGAACATTCCGAAAACTAAACATTTAAAATTTTGAACCCCCAAAAAAATTAAAATTCCTGATGGTAATTTTGAATTATGTGCAGAGGTTTACTTACGGCTTGATAGTGGGCAAACCGTTGGTTGTAGAGCAAATCTGATAGCATACTTCAGATTTACTATTTTAGTTTAAAAAAGCTACACATCACTTAGTTTTTAAAAAAATGTTATATTTCGGCTTACAATCTAAAGCCATTCTCAAACATTTGACAACATAAATTTTTAAACTAAAATAGTAATGAACACCATCACGAAAAAAACATACCGTCAAGAATTGATACTTCAGATTTGTAATTAAATTTCCTATAATTTTGGTTACATAACTTTTGTTTGTATTTTTGATAATAACTACACAAAAAAGTTCACTTCTTGTTCAAAAAAATAGAGTTTTGTTAAGTTTTTCACATTTTATTACCTTATTACGATAATTATAGAACTTAAAACCCTACAAACTACTTACTTTTACTAATTTGTTATCAAAATTACTATAAAATTTGATTTTTCACATTTCATAACCTATAAAAATGTTTATAAACCTCTAAAATAAACTGTAATTTTAGTTTAGATAACATTAAATGAAATATGCAAATTAAGAATTCAATTCTGCACAAAAAGTGTTATATATGATTTTGTGGTATATACTACAGTTTCCTCAGAAAATGTTGGTAAACTTGAGTTTTGTGGAAAACATTTAATTTTATGTAATAGTTCCTTCCATTTAAGCTAAAAATTCAAAAGGAGCTAGAAACTTAAAACCTTACACACTATTTACCTTAAATACTTTGTTATCAAACTCCTATAAACTTTGATTTTTTTTACTTTACATAAACTAGAAAAAATTCTAAATGGCTGACGTGAAACTGCTGTCCTGTTTGCAGAGTTGAACTTTTCGTTTTACTGAGGCTGTAATAATTAATTTAGGTAGCATGTAATGAAATATTCAAATTATTATATTAATTCTGTAGAAGTGTTTTGTGGTACATACATAAGTTTTGTCGAAAACATATGATTTTTTAAAAGAGTTTCTCCTATTTAAGGAAGATTCAAAAGAATTCAGAAACTTAAAACTTTACATACTACATTTTATGTAAATAAAATGCTATATAATTAGATTTTGCACTTTTCATAACCTAAAAAAATTCAAAATGGCTGATGATAAAACGCTTACCTGTTTTCACAATTAAAGTTTTTATTTTACAGAAGCTGTAATATTTAGTTTGTACATTTAGGGTGACCACTGGGAACCGGACGTTTTTTAAATAAACATAAACCACTTATTTTTTAACATAAAACTTATTTTATTACATAGAAATGTTTGTACTTACATGCCATTTAAGAACAATGTTACTTATGGAATATAACCTCAAATAGATGGTGTCCTTTTTCTTGAATGCAGGTTTCTAACCTTTTAAGAAAATCCGCATGTACACGTTCGAGAAGCTCTTGATCAATTGCTGCCACTTCGGTCTTGACTGCATCCTTTAGCTCTGCCAAGGTGCGAGGTTTGTTGTTGTAGACTCGTGATTTGAGGTACCCCCACAAAAAAAAGTCACAAGTCGTCAAGTCTGGTGACCTTGGGGGCCACTGGATGTCGCCGAAACGGGAAATGAGCCTTCCTGGAAACATCCGACGGACCACAGCCATTGACAAGCAAGCAGTATGCGGTGTGGCACCATCTTGTTGAAAATAAACGTGTTCATTTCTGTCTAGACCTCGTCTTCTCAGTTGTGGACGTAAGAAAGTGTTCAGCATGTGAGTGTAACGTTCGGAGTTGACTGTTACTGAGGCTCCATTTTCACCTTCAAAAAAATATGGACCAATAATTCCAAAAGTGGCAACCGCACACCACACAGTTACACGTTCTGAATGGAGAGGTTTTTGGTGAATTATGCGAGGATTCTCGGTTGCCCAGTAACGTAGATTTTGCTTGTTAACTTCTCCGTTTAAATTAAAATGTGCCTCATCACTCATAATGATTATTGTGCTGTCATTATCTTCGAGCAACACTTGCATGTGAACGGCGAAGTCCTCTCGCTGAGCGTAATCTCTTTCCTTTAGCTTCTGAACAACACACATTTTAAATGGATGAAATTTTAAATCACTTTGCAAAATTTTCCGCACTGATTCACGCTTTAACCTTAATTGCATGTCTTCTTGCTGAACGACTTGGGCTCCGAATGAGGGCTAGTCTCACCCTCTCTACGTTTTCCGGTGTCCTTACGGTCTTCCTTGGGCCAGGAGATTTTATCTTTAAAATAACTCCTGTCGTTCTCAGATTTTGAACCCAC